>NW_010729184.1:920224-932839 GCF_000365185.1 Nelumbo nucifera
AATTCACTATAGGAGACAGTGAACCCCTGAGTCCATCACCATGGGCTCTTAATGGGCCCAACATTTACACTAAATGGTCCTTGGGTCCAGCCACCTTATGAAAACCCAAGGACTGTGGGCAGATGCAAGATTAGCCCATTAGGTATTACCCTCAATGGTCTTGCACTTAACCTCTCAGCCCATAATGATCAAACACTGCCGGACAAGAAATGACCTCTCCCTCGATTGCAAGGTACAGTGTTGCACTCTCTACTCGCATGGATCCCAGGAATTAAAACAATTTGCAAAGATTTTGAAACCATAATATATATATATATATATATATATATATATATGTATACATATATATATATGTATACATATATATATATGTGTATATCTTTATATATATGTATATATTTATATAAATATATTTTGCAAAAACAAATTTCAATGGTTGAAATCAACTATCGGCAGTTTGGGTTTCCAACAGAGAGAGTGCATCCCCGACCATTCACTTTGTCTAACAAAGGGGCTGATCCTGTCACTATAATCACCCAATCAGATGAATTCTCGGGCTGTCCCAACATACCCAGGTTTTGACCCCCTCTAAGGGTCTCACTGATTGACATATCAAAGACAGCCCAATCCGACACCTAGTGCAGTATCATAATCGAGTCTAGGGGTCAAGTGTAACATTCCAGTTTGACCATCTATCCCCAAGGTCTAGGGCAATACTGGAATTTTGGTCCGGTTCATGGTTTCAAGAAAACCCACACTGCATGTACCTTAGGTCTCACCCAGGCAGCTAAGACAAGCCACCCCAACCAACTTGGTGGCACATCAGTGTCAGCCTTGGCAGGATAAATCTCCCTAAATCTATCAAACGGCTGTGAAGATTCTAAACTAACATGAGTCTCATTAAGTGTCAAGTTTAAGGGTAACACACAGAAACACACCACAATGACATTAATCAATTATGTACTTTATTCATTTACAATAAATGTTCTAATCTGATTGGAGATAAGGGCATAACTGTCTAACAACTCCCACTTACACTTAGGTCCAATACAAGTCAGAGTCTCATACTTTCCACGCGTTTCTCACTTTCTGTGTTAGTGGCTTAGTCAATGGGTCTGCTACATTCTCCGCTAATGCTACCTTCTGAATCAAGAAGTCCCCTCTTCCAGCTATCTCCCGCAGTACATGGTACTTCCTCTCGATGTGCTTCAATTTTGAGTGGGCTCGTGGCTCCTTAGCTTGAGCAATGACTCCAGTGTTGTCACACAACAATGGAATGGGTGATGCGCTACATGGAACTACTCCTAATTCCTGAATGAACTTCTTCATCCAAAAGGCTTCCTTGGTAGCTTCACTTGTGGCAATGTATTCGGCCTCGGTTGTGGAATCTGCGGTGAACCCCTGTTTGTTGCTATTCCAGCTAATTGCACACGATCCTATCGTGAAGATATAACTAGATGTAGACTTCTATCATCTGGATCTGACTGGAAATCGACATCTGTATACCCCTGGATCTGTAGTGAACTACCATCGAATACTAGACAAACTCTTTTGTCCTTCGGAGGTATTTTAGTATGTTTTTCACAGTGGTCCAATGCTCCTGCCTTGGGTTAGATTGGTATTTTCTTACCACACTCACTGCTTAAGAAATGTCAAGATGAGTGCACAACATGACATACATGATACTCCCTATGGCTGAGGCAAAGGGAACCTCTTTCATGCTCTCAATCGCTTCGGGAGTCTTGGGAGACATACCCTTGAAGAGAGTGACTCCATGCCTGAAAGGAACATTTTTTTTCTTTGAGTTCTCCATGCTGTATCTCTTGACTATTTTGTCAATGTAAATAGACTGGGATAATCCTATTATCCTCTTCGATCTATCTCTATAGAGTTGAAGACCCAATATGTAGGAGGCTTCTCTAAGATCTTTCATGGAGAATTGTTGTGAGAGCTACACTTTCATCATAGTTAACATTCCTACATCATTCCCAATGAGTAGAATGTCATCTACATACAGAACCAAAAATATAACCATATCACCACTGGTTTTTCTGTAAACACAGGGCTCATCCAGATTTTGCTCAAAGTCAAACTATTTGACGGTAGAGTCAAACCGAATGTTCCAACTCCTAGAAGCTTGCTCAAGTCCATATATGGATCGGTTGAGTTTACATACCATGTGTTCTTGACCTGCAGCTATGAAACCTTGTGGTTGCTGCATATATATATCTTCAGTAAGATCTCCATTATGGAATGCAGTTTTGACATCCATTTACCAAATCTCATAGTCATGGTAAGCTGCTACAGCTAGTAGGATCCTTATGGATTTAAGCATGGCAATAGGCGAAAAGGTTTCCTCATAATTGATTCCCTCTTTCTAAGTGTACCCTTTCACCACTAGACAAGCCTTGTAGGTCGCAACTTTACCATCGGGGCCCTTTTTCCTCTTATAGATCCATTTATAACCAATTGCCTTTACCCTAGGGGGCGGATCTACTAGAATCCAGACTTCATTGGTCTCCATTGAGTCCATCTCAGCTCTCATGTCATCTACTCACTTCAAGGAATCTATGTCTAACATAACTTCCATATAAGTCACGGGATCCTCCTCATTGGTCATGACTTCTACCAAGTAACTTTCTTGGTCATAGCCGAAACGAACTGGGGGCCTGAAAACCCGGGTAGATCTGGTGGGACATCTCCTACTACCCTGGGCTCTCTTCATCAAGAACAACTTCTTGATGATGATTATCCAAGATGTAATCTTCTTCTAAGAAGTGGGCATTTTGACTGCAAAACACCTTTTGCTCTTTTGGATCATAGAATAAGTAACCCACAGAGCCTTTGGGGTAGCTTATAAATAGGCAACGATTGGTCTTGGATTCCAATTTGTCAGCACTCTTTCTTTTAACATGTGCCGGACAACCCCAAATCTTCAAGTGTCTCACACTTGGTTTCTTACTGGTCCAAAGCTCATAGGAGTCTTCAGAATGAATTTGATTGGAACCCGGTTCATCATGTTTATCGCAGTTTCTAATGCGTAACCCCAAAAGGATATGGGTAGTTCTAAGTGTACGAGAAGTGATCGGACATATCCAATAAAGTCCGGTTCCTCCTCTCTAACACACCGTTTAATTGTGGTGTAGCAGGAGGAGCTAGTTGTGATACTATCCCGTTGTCCTTCAAGTAGTCCCTAAATTCGTTGAGAGATACTCGCCGCCTTGATCTGATTGAAGGGTCTTAATTTCTCTCCTTAATTGTTTCTTGACTTCTTGTCTGAATTCTTTGAACTTCTCAAAAGATTCATATGTCTCATTAAGTATACATAACCATACCGTGAGTAATCATCAGTAAAGGTTATTAAGTAAACATGCTGGTTATGTGTCTTAACATTCAGGGGACCACACACATCAGTATGTATAAGGTCAAGTGTGCCTGTAGATCTTTCAGGCTTACGGGTAAATAGTCGTTTAGTCATCTTACCCTGAAGGCTAGGTTCACAAGTTGGAAGATCTTCTACAGCTAGAAAATCCAAAGGACCATCATTTACCAAACTTGTCATACGATCTACATTAATATGGCCAAGTCAGTAATGCCACAGACATGTGGGATTAACTATATCACGAGATCTCTTCTTGGGGATTATTTTTGACTTAGTTTCGGTAAGATTTGTTTCTAGAGAAGGATGGAGAACATAGAGACCGTTCTCAAGTTCTCCATATGTGAGGAATTTGTTGTTCCATTTAATAGTAATCACATTACTGAATAGGATAGAATAACCATCCATGCACAATTTTGAGACAGAAATCAAATTTCTTCTTAAATTGGATACGAAAAGACAATCTTTAAGTACAATGGTTCATTCTCTGAAAACTAATTCTACAGTTCCTATGGCTGTAGTTGCAACTGTTGCAAAAGTCCCCAATTAGAGCGTCACTTCTCCATCACTCAGTCTTCAGTTTATCTTGAACTCCTACAATGAGTTACACGCATGAGTTGAAGCCTCGAAGTCAATACACCAAGAAGCAGAAGTGACCAACAAATTTGTCTCTATGATAATTCAAAATTACATTTTTTCTTAGTCTCCAGAAATTGAGGACAATTCCTTTTCTAGTGGTCGGTCTGCTTGCAGAAGTGACAAGCATCCGATGCCTTATTCTTCTTCTGCTTTTTAGCTTTGCTACCTTTATTCTGAGCCTTTCTTTTAGCCTTCCGCTTTCTCTTGCCTGATTTGTCACCTTCAACAAGCATGGCTTTCGGATTATCCTTCTTAATCAGTTCTTCAGCCCTCTGTAACATATTGTTGAGTTCCTAAAGGCTAATGTTTAGCTTATTCATGTTATAGTTCATGATGAACTGATTGAAGGAGGGAGGCAAGGAATTGAGAACAACATCAATTTTGGTGTCATGGTCTAACCCTGACCCTAGAGCCTCCAATTTATTGATATAACCCATCATCTTTAGACAATGGTCATGAACTTGTTGATTCTCAGTCATCTGTGCGGTCATAAACAATTTTAAGACCTTTTGTCGACTAGAATGGTTCTGCTCTTCGTACATAGTCTTTAGATTATCCAATATGTCCTTGGACACTTCGATCTTATCGAATTGCCTCTATATTGGATTATCTAAAGAGGCTATAATGTAACACTGGGCAAGAGAGTTTTTCTCTTCTCATTCTTGATACTCTCTTCGTCGAGCCTCAGAAGCCCTGTCACCTGGACGATCCGGAGTAGGGTTCCTAGCAATTTTGTCCAATTTCTCGGACATTAGGACCAGCATAAGGTTTCAAAACCAGTTAGCATAATTAGGGCCCTTGAGTTTGTTGTCATCCAACAGTTTGGTAAAGTCCACAACCTAATTGATTCATGTCATCACATAGATATGGCTTTTAATCTATGTTCCATTTCCAGTTTGGGCATCTCTGAGATTTCCTCCAATCTCAATGACAGAGATAGTTGTGTCTCTAGAATTGTGTGAAATCACATAGGGTGCATGGAGCCAACTGTTTCAGCTTCATAACCTCACCACCTTCTGTAAAGGATCTCATCCACTCATCTTATGAGCTTTCCCTTTGGCCTCTATCAGATAAGGTTCATAGCCATTTTAGGTTAAACCTTTCTGTCCAATAAGTGCTCACTCATCATGTTCGTGAATGCCAAGGTACTGTGAGAGAGTCTTCCATTTTAGGAGGTGCATGGAGCCAACTGTTTCAGCTTCATAACCTCACCACCTTTTGCAAAGGATCTCATCCACTCATCTTATCAACTTTCCCTTTGGCCTCTGTCAGATAAGGTTCATAGCCATTTTAGGTTAAACCTTTTTGTCCAATAAGTGCTCACTCATCATGCTCGTGAACGCCAAGGTACTATGAGAGAGTCTTCCATTTAACTGCAATCCAATAGCTTGGATCGAGCAAGGGAGGTGAGCACGAAATTAATCTGATTTTTCTTGCAAAATCAGAAGTGAGACCTGATCTCTATTAGTCCAAGAACTAGAGAATGAACTGGGTATGTATGGAGGCAAGAGCAGAAGGAGAGGAAGAGAACTGAGAGCAGTGTAAACTGGAGCAGTTCGCCCTCCTCTATTTATAAGCCTTAAAAAGCATCTCTCTTAATCCAATTCGGACCTTCCTAATCCAAATCTTTATTTGGATCTGGACTCTTTAAGTGGATAAGACTTATCCTCTTATCTTGTCTATTGATCCAAACCCATATCCATACCCATATTCGCCCAAGTCACATAACTGCTTAAACTGTCATGTAACACCCTGATTAATCCAATTAAACTTGGGCCTTAGGCCCATTAAGCAGGTGGCTCACGTCCCCTAATTAGTTGCTAGCTAACTTGGCTTTCTCTTTTTATGGCGTGGAACCCCAACAATGACCTTACATAAGCCCATATGGGTTTAGCCTAGCCTCTGTGAAAAACCCAGCCGAATTCACTATTATACACAGTGAACCCCTAAGTCCATTAGCATGGGCTCTTAATGGGCCCAACATTTACACTAAATGGTTCTTAAGTCCAGCCATCCTATGAAAGCCCAAGGACAATGGTCTTAAGTGAGATATAACCCATTAGGTATAATAGCCCTAAATGGTCTTACACTCAACCTCTCAGCCCTTAATGATCAAACACTGCCCGACAAGGGAGGACCTCTCCCTCAGCAGCAAGGTGCAGTGTTGCACTCTCTACTCGAATGGATCCCGATAATTAAAAATTTTTGCAAACCTTTTTCTTAAAACATAATATATATAAATATATATATATATATATATATTCATATAAATATATTTTGCAAAACAAATCTCAAACACGGTTGAAGTCGACTACCGATAGTTATGGCTTCCATCAAAGAGAGTGCAGTCCCGATCATTCACTTTGTCCGACAAAGGGGCTGATCTTGTTACTATAATCATCCACTCGAGTGAATTCTCAAACTGTCCCAACATACCGAGGTTTTGACCCTAAAAGATCTCACTGATTAGCACATCAAGGACAGCCCAATCCGATACACAATGCAATTCCATAATCGAGTCTAAGGGTTAGGTGTAATTTTCCTGTTTTGCCCCTAGTCTCCAAGGTCCAAGGCATAACTGGAAAATGGCCCGGGTTCAGTGTTTCAAACAAATACACACTACATGTGCTTTAGGTCTAACTTTGGCAGCTAAGACAAGTTACCCTAACCTATTTGGCAGCACATTTTTGTCAACATTGGCAGGATAAACTTCTCCAAGTCTATCCAATGGCTGAGAACATTCTAAACTAACACGAGTATCATAAGTGTCAAGTTTAAGGGTAATTACACAAAAACACACCAATTATAACATGAATCAATTATGTACTTTTATTCATTTATAATAAATGGATATGTACATCAATCTGATTGAAGATAAGGACATACACTATCTAACAACAAGAATTTCTTAAATCTAGTGGAACATGCTTTCAACTCCTCCTAAGGCCAATTTTGAAGTGATGTTATTGTGTCTTAGGTACTGATTTCCCTAAGACCTTCGCCTCTCTGGCTCTACTCCCAGTCAAGAAGAAATTGAAAATGATGATTCTCCAACGTTTCAGAACCTCAAGTAACCCAGAAAAACTAAAGAAGACCTACTTTTCGTATGTTCATTGATGAGAGTTTTCTAGTAGCTAGGGATGTGACATAACAAAGTTTAGATGGGTTCTTGAGCTAGGGAGTGTTTCTGGTTGCAGCAACCTCCGCATTCAGCTACAGTGCTTGGGATTTAATAGAAGTTTTACACATAAATAAGCAAAGATTCTTCAAAGAAAATGATGGCCAATCAAGATTTTTTGTTTGGTGAAACTCTTTCTTTGATTCGGGGGTGGTTTTCATGGGTTTTGTGCGACCAATGGGAGTTTGGGGAATGTCAGACGTTGCAGCCCCGTATTTGGGGCTGATAGTGGTAGAAATTATAAATTTGATGAACTTTTTAAAGTTTTTTTGTCTTTTCTTGGTCTTAAGTAGGGGTCTGTTTGGTATTTAAGCTTTTTGGGTCCATTAGGCTTTGTTTGATTGGTCTAGGTGTTCTAATGGGTCAAGAATGGGTTTGACATCATCTATCACCCTTTTAAAGCTTCAGGTTGGGCTAGATGATGTGGCAATTTAATATGGTGCGTCAAAATGGTATCTTTCAAGTTTAACGGTCAAATGAATGAGTTTGGTCATGAATTTTGGTGTCCTGGGTTTTTTTGGGTCTCTGAACATAGTGGTGAGGTCTGATCGGAAAAGTGGGGTCGGGATGATTGAGATCTATAGTTGACAAGTTCATATCAACGAGATTTGCTGAAATAGAATTTTTGTTTGATAAAGGGTTAAATAGGGGAATTTTGGAATGAAATTTGGTAGATTGGCACTTTTGATCATCTTGAATCCAATGGAAGTGATGAATCTTTGATCAGACGTGTAGATTGATTGATTTAGTCATGAAAATTGATGTATAACTAAGTTATAGTCTTTCAAGTCTGGGGTTGATGTCTGATCAAGGTTCTTGTTTGTCCTGTGGATTGTGTCAAATGAGGGCTTTTTCAGGTTTGGAAAGTCTCAAGTTGATCTAGTTGTGTTTTAAGTTTTTGGAGTACAAAAGGGGAGTACAAATAGGTAGGGTGAAGGGACCGAGCAAAAATTGGGTGTTAACACCATCCAATAAAAATCAACGACTTACGTTCTTCTAATTCGGTAAAAGTATTATTACATCATCATTGTTTTCAACTCAACACCCAACTTTTTCACTACTCGACTTGTAAATCCTTGGATTCTAGAATAAACAGTTCAGATTGATTCAAAGGATGTGTTAATGGTTTGCCTTTATTTTCGCATGTTGGTTGATGGGGTTGCGTGCTCTCTCTCTCTCTCTATATATATATAGGAGGACATTATATTGGAAATGTTGATAACGCAACCCAAGGGAAAGACAAAATGCACAAAGCAAACATTGTAAAAGGAAAATTACATTATTGACGAAAACCAAAATGTTAAACTATCACTTATATTATAGGTATAGGTATATATGGATTATGGACGCACAAAAAAAATATTATATTATTTGTAGCAAAGAAATTTAGGGTAAAATATAAAAAACCTCCCTTAAAGTTTTTGAAAATCATAAAAACCTCCCCTATAGTTTCATTTTAACAAATACCTCCCCTAAACTTTTCAGAAAGTCGACAAAAACCTCCCTTTCGTCACTATCTAGATGGAAAACTTTAGATTGATGCACTAGTTTTTTCCAAACACCCATTCTACCCTTTTATAAATTATTCTACATACATAATTACTGAAATAACTCCATTTTAACCCAACAAAAACATCTTTTAACGATCATTTCAGTAGTTTTACATACAAAATTATTGAAATATGTTTTTTTATTGAGTTAAAATGGAATTATTTTAGTAATTTTTTATGTAAAATAATTTATAAAAGGGTAGAATAGGTATTTGAAAAAAAAAACTGATGCATCAATCTAACGTTTTCCATCTGGGACAATGACGGAAGGGAGGTTTTTGTCAAGTTTCTGAAAAGTTCAGGGGAGGTATTTGTTAAAATGAAACTATAGGGGAGGTTTTTATGATTGTCAAAAACTTTAGGGGAGGTTTTTGTATTTTACCCAAAAATTTATTATGATATTTATTTTAATTTCATTGTGATGAAGAGTAAATCACCTGACTTTCTTATTGGAGAATAGCTTGGATGAACAATATATGAGGTTGGCGAACTGATCTGCAGAAAACAAGAGATCAGAGTGGCCAGGGGCTTGGACCTGGGATGAGCACTTTGATGCTTAAGTTAACCGATACCACACAACCACCCTTTTCAGGGGCTTGGTATCATTCACCCCTCAATGGGCCTCTTCTACGTAGCATCCCTCTTTTGAGCTGCCTCAACCTCGGCGTTAGCCTTCCTCTTCATGACTTCCTCCTTAGTTTGTCCCCATGGCGTGCCCTTGGCCATAACCCTTTCTTGGTTGCCTTCGCCTGCTCAACAACCTGCTCTAGGAGAATTGCCTCCTAGGACTTACCATCTCTACATGAGAAAAACAGTCGATTAGTACAAGAGAAAAATTGAGATGGACATGACAACAAACAACAAAGTTATTCCTACCAAGGGGGGTAGGACTAAGACTAGCCTTCACCAAGGCCTCCTCCATCAAGGGTCTGAATGGATTGTCCTGCCCAGTCAAGCCAACTCAACATCACCTTCTCGCCATCACTACAAAGTAATGCAATCCTCTCGACCACTACATCTAGGTTTCCCCAACCAAATCTAAAGGACCAACCCTTAGGGCACCTCATGAAGAAGAATTTCTTCTTCCAGTTGTATACAGACGATGAGTTATCCACTACTTTACCCCATTGACCCTGAAAATACTATAACCCCTTGCCCTCAGGGTGCTTCCTCAAAGAAAACAAATTACATACGACATTCACCATCATTGGAACCCCTCAACTATGTGTTATGATGAGGATAACAACAATGGTCTTGATTGCATTGGAGGTAAGTTGGCTAAGAGTAACCCTATAGTGGTTCAGCAATTTAGGGATGAAGGGATGCAATGGGAAGTGCAACCCAAACTACAAATAATTCTCATGAACACACACCTCACCCTCCTTGCATAGCCATGGCCTATCACCGACCAGAGGGACTCTACCCCCATAGTCCTTGGGTATGAAATACGTCTTGATGAGTTTTAAAATATCTTCTCAGCCAAGGACACTATCCAAATTAGAGCACGTCGAACATTCATGCCTTACACCTTGTCCTTCGGCCCCATCCTCCTCTTCCTTATTGGCCTCCCCCTTCCCTTCGGTCACTCTTTCTCTCTCTCTTCCTTCTTTCCCTCCAGTTTTCTTTCCCCTCCTTCTCCCTCTTCTCCTTTTTCTTTCACCTTCGGCCAGCCTTTGTTTACCATCTTCCTGACGAGAGCAACGAGTTCTCAGAGACAAGCTTCTTTACTCTTCCCCTTCAACATCATCAGTAAACACCACCAACTTGTTGTTTTGTTTCCATTATCCTCTTTCCATTGCCCTCAACTCTCTTCCCAACTCTAAGTAGCCACAAGAGAAAAGAGTTGTAGAGACAGACATTTTTTTCCATTCTCATTGATCTGGTAGTAGTTGAGGTGGTCATCCTTTGAAGTCACCATCAACAGCGCCATGCAAAACTGAGTTCAAATCAGCCCCCCACAATATCCCACAGCACATCCCCGTTGTGTATTGGGAACGTCTCCCGATGATGATATCATCATTTCGGGTATTATCATCGAGAGATGTTGATATAGGACGTTGTGGGGGGCAATCTTGTGGGGGGCTGATTTTGTCTCTGCAAAACCAGCGTTTCATATAAATCAAAGATATCATAACCCCGATTTCTCTTTCCTGTTAGTTGAATCCAGGCCCAAACATATTCAGGTAAGAACTGGATTCCTTCCTTTGCTTCGGTACCTCCATCTTTGTTTCTTTTTCTTTTTCTTTATTTCATCTATAGTATTTCTTCTGTATTTTGCTACAAGAGCTTGGAGGGAGAGACAGAGTCGATAGAGCTAGTAAGGGAGTTTGCCCTTACCAGCTCCGGCAAGCTCCTGACATCAACTAAGCTTTGTAACCTTTTTATGCAGTGTTGGACGTATTACCGATTGTCTTGTTTCGTGTTTTCGATCAAATGCATCAATTTAGCTCTTCTGGAAATGGATTAATCTTCTTTTGGTTTTAATAGTCTTGAAAATGAACCGAAAGCTCGTTCATTTTAATGTGATTTCCTTCTCCCGAATTGATAGTTAATGCAATAAATATTGGCAATGAGTTGCTTTATTTTCTAATCTTCAGTATCGATTGGAGCCTTGAATGATTTTGATTGGTTTTTTCTAAGGTTTCCAGAATCTCCGAATACTGATCTATTTATCTTCTCTTATCTGAGTTTATTTTGTATCTTATGTTTAAATCCTGGACCTCTGTGATGTGCGTTTATGTTTTTGATTTATAGTGCCTAATTTCGGTGCATAATATTGTTCTGATTTGTGAATTACTTGACTATTGAGTTCGATCCTCTTGGAACAGAAAGGAGTAAAATAGGATTCATTTCTAAATTGGTAAGAATTATATTGGGTGATACTAAGAGGAATTTAGAGATGACTAGCAGCATCAAATTTTGCGTCTAGAAATTTAGACAAGGAGGGGTGTCGGTTACAGAGTGAGCAATACAGTGCGGAAATAGAAAGTAACTAAAAATGATAATAACAAATTATTAATAAAAATAGAAGGAAAGAGAAAATAAATATATATATAATGAAAAATAAAAAATAATTAATTAAAAAAATCAATCAAAAAGAGAAAGGTAAAAGGCTAAAAGATAATAAAAAATATACAAAACATAACAATAAAAATTAAAACAAATAAATATAAATAAATAAACAAATAGGGTTCAATAAGAAAAACAAAAAAATACAAAATCTATAAAATTAAAAAAAAAGAGAGACAATTACAAAATAAAAAATAATATAAAATGAAAAGAATAAATAAAAATAAAATAAAAATTGATACAATGAGGTTTTCTTTTATGGTTTGCTATCTTTATTATTATTCTCATTGATTAATTGCGTGTTTTGTGCTTGACTGGATTTCTATATGGGCTCCACCTATTGGACCTAAGAGAAGGGTGCTTAACCCCTTCTCTCTCCTGTCCTAATCTTACCTGGACTGATGTAATCAGTACTTGTGGGCTTTAGAGTCAGTGCTTAACCCCTTGTCTCTCCTGTGGTACAACCAATTTGTTTCTCATTAGCCGACTCAGCTGATGGGTCTGTTAGATAGTTCTGTATGCCCTTAGCTTCAATCAAGAACGATGTACTTTATGAATTTATTGTAAATGAATAAAAGTACATATTTGATTCACGTTCCCTTGGTATGTTTCTGTGTAATACCCTTAAACTGGACACTTAATGAAACTCGTGTTAGTTTAGAATGTTCGCAGCCAATGGATCGGTCTGGGGAGACCTATCCTGACAAGGCTGACACTGTAGTGCCACCAAGTCGGTTGGGGTGGCCTGTCTCAGCTACCAGGGTGAGACCCTAGGCACATACAGTGTAAGATTAATAGAA
>NW_010729184.1:940932-960559 GCF_000365185.1 Nelumbo nucifera
ATTTTGGATCCTTCCTTTGGCGTGAACACCTCCATTGGGAGATATTGATTCTCTATATCAGGTATATCCTCCCTACTAGTTCTTTTGGTTCAGATCTGATTTGGTTCTTGATTCAAGATTGATCCTTGAAAATATGTTTTCTGAAATAGGGAATTCGATTCCCTACAAAGATGGGAGAAAATTTTTTGAAATTTGCCCTATCTATTCCGCAAGATTTAGGCGTCCATGTGATGGATATCCCATCCCTTCAGGGTCAAGTGCTGTCTTTGATCCTTTTGTGTTCATATGGCTTCGGCTTGTAGTTCCCAAGCAGCAACCACAAGCTTTTTTCTCAGCCTGGGTCAAGTGCTTGAGTACTTTATACACAAAATCAGCAACTCGAGTCATCCTAATCAACCCAACAGCTATCTCCAAGGCATATATAGCTGACCATGGTCATGTCCTACCTTTACCAGAACTGACTCCGTTTCCTTATTCTCAGTCAAACCGGCCTTTCTCTGTTGGTTTGAATTTTCACAGCCTCGGCTAGTATCCAACCCATGACTAGTACTGGTATAGTTGGCGTGGGCCTGTCTTTTTCGTCAACATATACTTTCACACCGCTATCTTATAACCAGCTACAGGATGACATGTATACCTCTACTCCCGTCTTAAAACTTCCACAATATGGATCGGAAGAATGCCATTCCCTCGTCTGGTCCATCACATCAAGGCTTCCAATGCGCATCCTTCAAATTATGCACCATTTGGAGAAGATTTAATTCCAATCCCCCACCCTGGGAATCTGATTCAACAAGTGGGCTCGACTGGTGGGAAGCCATTTAATGTCTTACAAGGGCAGGATTCTGAAGTGCTGGTAAAAGACACTAAGTAGGAGGCTTGATGGTTCAATTAAAAAAAAAAAGTGAAGCTGAACAGATTTTGTCTCTAGAAAAGTGCATACGACTTCACAGCCACATGATGGTTCTATTCTTCATTCTATTCCCAGTGAGGAAGTACCTATGCTACTGCTGCATCAGAGAGAGGGGGAGGACATGTCTTATGTTTAAGAAGTGACAAATTAAAAAAGGGTTTCTAATATATAAGGGCAACTTTTGGGTTTTAATATCAATAAAAGTAATATATTTTAAAAAAATTTCAAAAATAGGTTAACTTTTTAAAAATAATATCAATAAAAGGCCAAAACATTATTCATCTTCTTCTTCTTACCATTTGTTCATCGTAAGCCGCCGCCCGCCACCACTCACCTCCGCCGTCGGCCACCACCTCCGGAGTGGCCGGAGGCAGAGGGTAGCGGCGGCGCTGGTGGTCATTCCTCTACCCGCTGCCACTGCCACCACTGCCACCACTGTCTTCACCCATCTCCGGCAACGTTGCAGGAGGCGGAGGTGGAGGTGGGTGGAGGTGGCGGTGTTGGACAAAGAAACCACCAACGCTGCCACTGCCACCTCTGCCTCTGGCCACCTCCGGCAATGTTGCCAGAGGTGGAGGTGGACAGGTGGTAGTGGATAGCGGTGGCGGGTGGTGGCGGATGACGACGTGTCACGGGGCTAATCGATGAGGCCCAGTGTGGCGCTCGATGGGGCCGAGAAAGCCTACAAATGCAAGCAACAACACAAAAAACGCAACACGAAGGCACACAAATTAGGCAAAAGGAAACTTGTATTGTATTAATCAGTGGTAAGCACAAGCACACAGTTCAATGTCGAGGGGATCTCGTGCTTAACCTTTAAACGCTTATGACTCACTCGACTCTCTACCTCCCCTCAAAGAGTACATTAAGCTTTGGGGGGAGTGACAATAAGAAACATAAAAAAGGCAAAAAATCATACTACAGAATTACAATAATGCCATTGGCAATCCCCCCATACAAAATACATGCAATGTCCCACCCAAGACACACACTTGGACACTCGGATGGCATGATGTGGACATGGTGATGGCACTTGAAGGCGCGGAAAAATGGTCACTTGTGACATTCTCCCCAACTCAATTCCGTCTTTGTCTTTGAAGACCATCTTCTGCTTGTGGCTCGAACTTCTTATTGGTGAAGGAAGGTTCTTCAACTACTCCACGAATAGGGTTTCTTCCAAGGCCCGAATAGGAGGTTGGGTGGATGGTTTGTGGATGTCCTTGATGGTGGGAAAACCTATGGCTAGTCCCTAAGTTAGTTTCTTGCCTAGTTGCTTCAAGATAGGATTTTGGACATTCCCCGGTGGTGGTAGAAAAATGGGTGGCCAAGGTTGGGTCAAATTAATGGTTTGGATTTTTCGGGTATTGGTTCCCTTGCATTTTTTCCCAAGGATGGCTACTCACCGTGCTACTACGTGGTTTGGCTTGAGGTGGAGTGAGAATGTGATTCCTATATTGCATGGGTGACACTCGCTCTCCCCAATGATTAAGGTAGTGGGTACAATTATAGTTGAGGTTGGCCTTGGGTCTTTTCTTGGGCCCATCATTTGCAGGCATACGCGGCTTCTGCTACAAACGTAGCTTTCGCTGCTATTGCTGGTGCTGTGGCAGTGTAGGCACTGACACTGGCACTGACTTCTTCCGAGAGTCACTACGATCACTTCTGGTTGCAATAGTGATGGTGATTGATGATCTCTTTGTCATCCCTTGAGGTTGAGGTTGGAGTTGGAGTTGCAAGCCTAAGACTTGCTTCTTCTTGGTATTGGACGAGGCGATCATGTAAATCATGTAAGGTGACTGCTCGTCCAAGATCATCAGAGTGTCAAGGTGAGGCGTCGGTGCTGCTTTTGCTTGTATCATGAAGTCCATTCCAAGGACAACATTGAAGACATCCATGTGAACAATGGAGAGGTCAATCTCTCCATCCCAGGTGCCGAGTTGTAGTCTTACTTGGCAAGCCATGCCTTCAGTAGGTTTGGCACCTGTGTTAACTACTTTGAGCCAGCCGGGCTCTTTGGAGATGGCCAAATTTAGTCTCTTGGCCTCTGTAGTGGATATAAAATTGTGAGTGGCCCCTGTGTCAACTAGGGCCCTGGTTGGCCTCCCGCCAAGGCATATGTCAACATACCTCAATCCTCTCTTGACTGAGGCGGGCTGCTTCGAAGTAGTTCACTTCTTCATCATAGCATTGAAAAGTTAGAGGGCGCCCACTCTTGGCGCTTGGGTACTCCATTCCCCATCACTCTGCTCATCATCGCTTAGTTTGGCAATGAGGGCATTTAACTTCCCTCGCTTTGTGCAATTCTTAGTCAAGTGCTCCTCCCCACAAATGTAGCAAGTGGGAGGACGGTTGGGTCTCCCTTGATATCTGTTGTTGTAATAGCTTCGACATCCTTGTGGTTGCTTCCCTTTGTGGTGCTTGACTGGTTTGTGGTTGAAGGGCTGCTTCTCCTTTGGGGGACTTGGTTTTCTATCTCCCCCACTTGAATGTGTGGTACGCAGGCTGGCTGGTCTGCTTCCTTCATCATCTGATAGTCTCCGTTCACTAAGTTGTTCGGCCACAGCCATGGCAGAGGCAAGGTCTTGAACATTACGTCGTTTGAGTTCGAGCTCGGCCCACGGCTTTAGGGTGTCCATGAACTTGAACAATAAGTCCTTATTTGACATATCAGTGACTTCCAATGTGAGGGCTGAAAATTCTTTGACATATTCATGGAGTGAGTTGCCATGCTTGAGAGTCTTCATCTTGCGATGAGCAAAGTACTCCACGTTCTCTAGGTAGAACTATCTCTGCATATATTCATGGAGTGAGTTGCCATGCTTGAGAGTCTTCATCTTGCGATGAGCAAAGTACTCCACGTTCTCTAGGTAGAACTATCTCTGCATATATTCATGGAGTGAGTTGCCATGCTTGAGAGTCTTCATCTTGTGACAAGCGAGGAACTCCACGTTCTCTGGGTAGAATTGTTTTTCAGCTCTCACTTAAAGTCATCCCAGGTATGGATGGTGCACATACCACATTCTATGTCAATACACCTTTTGCGCCACCACAACATAGCGACATCAGTCAAATACATAGTAGTTATACGCACCTGAGTCGTTCCGTCAGTCACATTGGCTGCGGCAAGGTACTGCTCCATTTGCCACAAAAATTTATCGAGCTCCCGCGCGTTGCGTGCACCCGAATAGGGAGCTGGCTCCCTAATCATGATGTGGGAGGGAGTGTGTACAAAGGAGGGGCTGGTCGGATTGGCGATGACCGTCTTCAGGATTCCACATTTGGCCTTGAATTCCTCTAGTTGAGATTGGATGTCGGAGGAGGAACACACGGCTAACTTCATTGATGCCCATTCTGTCTTCATCTCGTCAAGTTGGGCTTGAAATCTATCAAGCTTGTCTTGGACATGCGAGTTGGATGAGTTTGCTTCTTGTTGGCGCGTAGTGCTATAGATTTCCTTAAGCGTGCCATTAAGTATGTCATGGACCTCATCCACGACTCCACTTAGGCGGCCTTCCACTTCCACCAATGTAGTCTCCATGGCTTCCATGTTGTAGTGTAGCTTGTCTACCAAATCTCACATCTCACCTACAGTGGCTTCGCAGTGTAGCATGTGCAAGTCAATGGCTGCATGTTTGTTGGTAGATTTCTCACGTTTGCTAGGCTTTGGTGCCTTGTCCTTGCCGATGTCATCAACGGGTGCATCATCGGGCTCATGGGAGGTCGAGAGTCCATGTTCGATCTCCTCCAATTTGTCCCTGTTGTGCTTCATACTGTCACTCGCGTCACGGGTCAAATAGCTAGGAAGGAGCTCCTGCTCTGATACCAACTATCACGGGGCTAATCGACGAGGCCCCATGTGGCGCTTGATGGGGTTGAAAAAGCCTACAAATGCAAGCAACAACACACAAAAGGCAACACGAAGGCACACAAATTAGGGAAAAGGCAACTTATATTTCATTAATTAGTGATAAGCACAAGCACACAATTCAATGTCTAGGGGATCTCGTGCTTAACCTTTACACGCTTATGACTCACTCGACTACCTACCTCCCCTCAAAGAGTACGTTAAGGTTTTGGGACAGTGACAATAAGAAACCTGAAAAAGGCAAAAAATTATACTACAGAATTACAATAATGCCATTGGCAATCCCCCCATATAAAATACATGCAATGTCCCACCCAAGACACACACTTGGACAATCGGATGGCATGCTGTGGGCTTGGTGATGGCACTTGAAGGCGCGGCAAAATGGTCACTTGTGACAAGCGGGCAGCGGCTCTGGTGAATAAATGGTAAAAAGAAGATGAATAGTATTTTTGTCCTTTATTGATATTATTTTTAAAAAATTAATTTATTTTTAAAATTTTTTAAATATATTACTTTTATTGATATTAAACCCCAAAAATTGCCCTTATATACTATTATCCCATTAAAAAACTCCAACAATGCGTCTGAAGGAGTGTCGACAGTTGGATGTACTGACTCCGAAGCTGATCCAATTGGTCCAGTCTGAGAGGATCCCAAGGGAGTAGTCACAGAACCCGTTATCAAAGTCTCATGGTTCTTCATGATTCTTAATTTCTGTTATCCCATTCACGAAACCTAATCACATACTCGCGCGGTTGAAAAATTACATGAAAGGAATTCAATTTCTATGGTTGGAATTTTTGCTCAAATTTTGGAGGAAGGAAAGAAAGGAATGGACTGTAGGCATTCTCAATGTTACTATCGTGGAGGAGAAAAGGATTGGCGATGTACCCTTGATTTTTTCTTTTAAGGCACTTTTTGGGAGTTGACTAATGTTGGACCTGATTGGATTTGGGAGTTGGGTATATGGTGCCATGAGAATTCTTCAGACTTCAGAGTGCGAGTTTTGAAAACGGATAGACATTATTGAGGCCATTGATATCTAAGGCCAGCAAGGAGAAACTATTACCACTTTTAATATATCTCTGAACGGATTGGCGAACAAATTCAAAGTCTTCTATTTTGCCCTTACATAAAACAGAAGACAGGTGTCCACAAAAAACATAAAAACGTGAATAGCAAAAGTCTACACGATTCTGTTAATTTTTACTTTTATGGTGAATAGAAGTCACGTGCAAAGAAGTGAGGACCCACTTCTATTTTAAGTAGATTTATTTAAACCTGTATTTGGAGGCTCTACATGAAGGCAAAAAATTTCATGGCAATGTATACGTGGTGCACTATTATGGAGATTATGATGTAAAAGAAATGCTAGGATATAATTTGATAATTTGAAAATTTTGAAATTATTTTTAATGTCAAATTATTGAGGTTATTAATAGTTAAAAAAATAATAGTAGTAATTTTTAAAATGATTTACAATTATTACAAAAATATTGATAATTCAGTAATAATTATTGATAATTATTTTGTTATTCAATAATATGATATATAATTTCATAATGATGGTAATTTTAGTAGTTGTTATTAGGGGTGATCATGGGACGGGCCGGGTTTTGCACTTATCATAAGGGCTATAGATTAGGCTCGGGCCCGGCACAACCTGGGGTTCTGGGCCTAAAACATAAGCCCTAGCCTAGGTCTATATGGGCCCGGGCCGGACCGGGCCAGGCCTAATTCCGAGCCAATGTCACTCATATACAAAACATTACATATCTATATATTAAATGACATAACATGCATATAAACTTATTTTATACATTATATAATATAAAATATTACATATAATATAAAATAGCATGTATACATATGCATACATTATACACAAAATGTATAAATTTAAGTATATGTGGGCCGGGTCGGACTTAAAGTATTAAGCCCAAGCCTGACCCTAAAATTTGCAGGCTTGATGAGGACCTAGGCCTAGGTCGGAGCCTAAACACAAAACCCAGGTCCAAGCCCGAAATTTCTGGGTCGGGCTGAAATGATCACCCTAGTTGTTATTATCAATTTATTAGTCATTATTAAAATAAGTATCTAAAATTTTGACTATTAATAACCTCAATAATTTTGAAATTATCAATAATTTCAAAATTATCAAATTATTGAATAACAAAATTACTATAAATACTAATATTCCACAATTATCAAATTTCTGAAATAACAAATCATTGAATAAAACAATGATTTTAACAAAATTATTGAATAACAAAAGTTATTTTAAAAATCATTGTTATTATTTTTGAATTATCAATAATTTCCAATAAATTTGAAATTAGCAACAATTTCTATGGGATAATTATAATTGTTATTATTATGTAAGTATCACTTTCGAAATTATTGTAATTAATATTATTATTTAATAACAATTATTATTATTCAATAATTCTCGCTATTATTATTATGAAATTACGAAATTATTGAATAAAAAATAGTTATCAATAATTGTTTTGAATAACAAAATTTAATAATTTTCTGTAATTTCTAATAAAAAATTATTGAAAATTATTTTAAATAATGGTAATTATTGGAATTCACATAATTATAAATTGTCAAATTATTGGATAACAAAATAATGGTTTTTTTATGGCATTTTTAGTGTGTTAGTAAGGATTTTCAATTTCTTAACAATTTCTATGAATTTTTGTACTGTATTAGGAGGATAGGAGGATGGTATTTTGTTCAAAACATGAGTTAGATATCACGACTAAGGATTATGATATGTTTGTTTAATGATAGGTTTCAAGTTGTCGACATAGGCATCGTAGAAAAAAAAGATGCTCTAGCAATTCTTCAATTTCAGGCTAATTTAGTTCAAAGGTCCTAAGAATAAGTGCTTAGTTGATGATTTGGGTCATAATGGAACTACTGAAACCAGTCAAGTTAATTGTTCAATAATGAAAAAATGAGAAAAAGAAAAGAAAAGAGGGGATACCGTACCTGGTTAATTGGTTGAGTTGCAATTCTGTCATTGGTTGGAGAAGACGATGGAGAAGAAAGTGTCGAAGAGCCTAACCCTATGTTTCTGGGCGATTGAAAGGCATAAGTGGCATTTTGAAATCTAACTAGGGACAAATTTGGAATCAAAATTTTGAATAGGTGCTTATTGTATAAGCACTTTAAAAAGATGAAATTTTAGGCTTCTTCAATAAAAACTTATTTCGAGCTTATTTCCCAAATGCCAACAAGTGCTTAATGGTATGGTCCCGATCCAAAATTTGTTCTTATTCAAATAAGCACTTATTATTAAGCACTCCCAAACTTGGCCTTAGTAGTTGATGAGCTTTAAGTTGATTGCATTGGCTAATTTTTTGCTACGAACATTCATTGGGTTATTTATATCTTCAATCATATTTTTTTCATCTCAGAATGTAAAGCATGTTGGATTATGAGTAGTTTACCAAAGTGAGTAAACTTCCACAACTTCAATCTTAATTGTTTGGTTCAATTTAGCTTGGCCCCCATCCTAATGATTAGCTTATAATCTTAATTGTTTTATTATAAGCTAGAGTTGGTTTATAAATTGATGAAGAATTGAATTGTTGTTATTATTATTATTATTATTTTGAATAAGGCAAGGTAAATTTATTAGAAAAGAAAGCAAAGTATACAAAACATATATGAAAAGCAAAAAACGGCGACAAAGTAGATCCCACAAGCCACTCCAGCAAAACAAACTTTGAGCGGACCTGAGATCGCAAAAACAAGACCTAAGAAAGACAACACCTAAACACAAAGACCTTGGTTATTCTACCTACAAACCCAAAGCACCCCTAAATCATGAATGAAAAAGCAAAAGAAAAAAAAAAAAAGAAAAAAAACTCGCTACAAGTCCCACAAGAAGGACAACAACTGACAGGTCATAATAGTCCATCAACAACTTGGACAAAGCAGATTCTACAGTCCATTATTATTTTTCATACTTGAAATTTGAAAATTATAATTCAAATATATTCTTTTAGCAATAATATGATAAACGTACACGTACAACGCATGTGCACCCCACTAGTTAATATCAAAAGAGAAGAGCAGAGAAAAAACAACAAAAAGGAATAATTAATAAAAAATGATGAAAAATGAAAAAAAAAGAAAAAGAAAAGGAGAGGGGGAATAAATTGATGAGAAATAAAAAAGAAAAAATTAAGAAGTGAAAAATAGGAGGGGGAAAGTAAAGGAATTTCTCTAATAAGTAATAATAATAAATAAATGAAAATAAATAAAATAATAATGATAATAATAATGAAAATAAAGATTTCCTTTGAGCAAGTTGGAATAAGAACCAAGAGAAAATATTCTGAAAAATAAACAAATAAAAGAGGAAAAAAAAGGAAAGTGAAAAGTAAATAAAAAAGGCAGAAAATCAAAAACAAAAAAAAGAGAGAAAAAATGAAAGAAAGAAAAGAGAAACAAAACAAAAACATAAAATTAAAAGTAATAATGATAAGTAGAAGAAAAAAATTAAATAATAAGATAATGCAAATGGACGAAATAATATAAATTTTCTTTTATATGTTTTGATTCGAGTAGAGAAAACTTTTCTAGGTCTTTGAATAAAACTTGTGTGCTTCTAGTTAGTAATTCATCATGTTCTTTTTCCTTTTTAAATTAAAAAGAAAATTAGGTGAAGTGAAGCGAAAGATGATTAAAAAGAATACTTTGAGCTTTGTCCTATTTCAAACTTAACTCAAATAAATTTCTTGGTGCAAATTGGTTTAGTTTGAGTCAAGTCTTTTTTGCACCTAGTCTTTTAATGTGTCTTAGAAATATTTGCCTGAATTTTACATATTTCATGATAGAGGTCCACCTTATTTTCATTGTACTGAATTTTTCATTCATTCAGCCTAGTCAGCAATAGAAGTATTCGCAGCTTTTCCAACCACAGAGCAATCTTGAGTTGTCTTTCTAAATTTCCTTTACCTATCACCCCTAATTAGTTCATTCCCATTCTAATGCAATTAGAGCCAAATAAACCGATACACCATCATACTCAAGTCCTTAGCTCCTGCCTTTGTGTGACTATCCTTCGACACATTGATTAGATAGCCTACTTATAGCAACCTACCCTCCTCATAGGTGGCAGTCCACTTCCAGCTTCATACATATTCTTTTATCTGCCTAGGTTTTCACCCCATTTGGTTTCAAACTAGGGGAAGACCAGTTTTACCCGTGTTTTCTCGATGTTTTGTCGGTATTGCATGGTTTTCACATAAGTTTTGCATTATGTATATCCCATCTTAGCTGCCTTAAAACAAGCCTCCGACCACATAGGTCCTAGATGTTTGCACTCCCTTTGGTTGGCCAAATAATTTAATAAAACCAAAAGAAAAAATGAAACAATTGTGCAGTATTAAAAGAAAATCCAAGGTTACAAAGAGTAAAAAACAAATAAATAAATAAATAAATAAATAAATTACCAACACTCTTTCCGAATTAGAGGAGTTTCTTCAAGATCATGGCATCCTGTTCCAAATGGATTAAGACTTAGGAATCAATGAATATCATGTCATCAGGATCAGATAACCCCAGAGAGTTGCAAATTTGCTTTGGTCAGGACCATTTCCAAATTTGTTCACTCAAGGATTTAGATCAAGTACATTCTGTGATTATCTTCGAATACTAGGGCATCCCTTCAACTAGTGTATTCCTCTTCAGTTTGTAGTATAGAATCTTATTGATAGTGGAATCTTTCAGCCTTAGTGGTATACCATGAGTTTTCTTCCTTTGCTTTTGTGTTCCTTTTTTGTTGCTCTACATTTAAATGACTCGAACTACACTCGGTTTGATCCCTTACGAGGGGTACATAGGCAGCTTGGGTTTGACCATGATAATGAAATAAAAAATAAAGTCTCATAATCAAGTAAAATAACAATTAATTATCTTTCCATTAATCTAACCTTTCGGTCCTAGACTTCTTCATATCTACTAGACAGGCTTAGGTTGCCTCCCTGATAAGTTCTACCTTACCTCAGCTAAGCATTCTTTGCATCATTTTCTCACATTTCATATGCACAACCAATGGCACCCACACATATGAACATTTCTATCTTTTCCTTTTATTGTGAGTCTGCTTATGTTATCCATTGCTTGATGTTCAACGCTCCAGTAAGGTGAAACGAAGAGGAAAAAGAATTGAAGGTAAAAACTGGATGAGGTTTAACCTAAAGGTTATGGACATGCTGCCAATGCTCTATGATGATAATAGAAGAAGTGACCTAATTCTTAGATTACTCATTTTTTTTCTTAATAAAACCTTGATTATGAAAACATCTTTTCATTATCTCTTTCTTCATCCATTTTGCATAATAAGTTCAACGTCTTTAGTTTGGTATTTTATTCAGAGAAAAATGTTTGCTCCTATTGATGATTGGTTTGTGACCTACCAAGAGTTTGATGAGCTTAAGCAAATGATGGTTGTCTTGGGTTCCAAGGTGGATTGGATGATATCCCAAACTAAGGAAAACCCACTTCACACATCCCCATCGGGCATACCTTTATCCCCATCGAACCTCCCAAAATCCGCACCCGTTCTTGCAGTCTTTAGACCACCACTTCAACCAGTATCACCATTCCACGAACCATCAGTTCATGGATGTTCTCTGGTGCACTTAGCATGGCTAAGAAACCTTTTGTCATTTCAACCCTACCCCAGATAACTCCATTCTATGCAACATCTTCCAAGCCAGCTTCATAGGTATTACCCCCTACCCCAGTCCAAATGGATCAAAATGGCCAACCATCCCAGAATAAGGAGAAAAGAGTCCACACCCATTTACCATGCTCTCATGATCAGTTGTTACCCTTCCTTGTTTCGAAGGAATATCTCCGACTATTGACCTGGAGACCTCCACAGGAACCCAAATCGAAGAAATACGATGAAAATGCTCACTGTGACTATCATCAAGGGCCCAATCACATAACTAATCATTGCTAATAACTAAAGTTTGCTATCCAATATCTCATCGATGGGGGTGTGTTTGACCCCACCAGGGAAACTCTAGACATGGCACCACCAATGCCTAAGAAGCTAATTCATTAGAAAATCTTATTAGTCTTATTGCATTAGGAACTTCTTTTCAGTTATTCCTTTCTATTTTGCTTTTACTTTTTGGTAGTTTGAAAATGAACTTGATCATTGTACAACTCATATTTCGTATTAATGAAAGTTTTTACTTAGTTGTTTCATTTTATTGTTTGGCCTTTTTGCTTTGAATAAAACAATGAGTTTTAATGAGGAATCCAGCCTAGGAAAGAAGTAAAGTTGTTGCTTTCCTCAGGAAGATCGTATGAGCATGACTTTCTTGGATCGCAAGCTCAAAATAAGCCTCAAGGACATGATTTGCGAATAAATCATTCTTAATTAAAGGTCCATCACTGGAAATTTCGAAGGAGGGAAGGTAATCCTATTGGACCAAAATAGAAATGTCCATTACCATGTGTGTCTATAGATGAATCCATCATTGATATCTCAAAGTCATTGCAATAGGGTATAGAATCCTTTGTATCGTTTCTTAAGCCAACATAGAATGAAGGCATCATATTAACCTAGTGCATTGTTGATTAATCAGGGAAGGGATTAGAGGCCCTTATTGGTTGTTTTTATTCCCCCAAACCCCTTGCCACTGTTAACACCACTGGTTAGCCCATTGAGTTGATTCATTAGACCTTCTATTGTTAAACAAATCAAATTTCCAAGATACTTCTTCTCAAAGGGCTAGAAAAAAGTTTTTAGAAAGAAAGAAGAAAAAAGAAATAGAAAAGAAGAAAGAAAAAGAAAAAAAGAAAGAGAAAAAAAAAAGAAAAAAAGGGGGGAAAAGAATAACTCTCATTTGGGTAACTTCAAAATTTCCAAGTATTAAAATTGTCAAATGGCATAAATACCTTGAATTAGTTAAATTTGAACTGTGCTTGACATGTATTCTTTTTCCTATGTGTTATGCATTTAATGGAGAAATGATAGGGGGCCCTTTTTTGGTCATTTTTCTTAACCCTTTTTCGTCAAACCCTCTTTATTGATCATTCCACTAGTTATCCCTTTAAGCCTTTGAAGTAACAATTCCTTCAAATAAATCCTCATAAGAGGCGGATGCTAGATGTTCAATTACATGTGTAAACCTTAATCAATTGGGAAGAAACAAAAAAATAAAGAAAAAAACAATTCAATATGAGAATTGGGGAAAATGCATAAGTTAAAAAAATAAAAAGAAAAGAAGCAAAAAGAAAGGATCTTGCAAGGATAAACTAGGGCAACTAACTATTGCGGAAAAAGAAGAGAAAAGCAAGTAAGAGTAACTATGCAGATATGATGATCAAATTGATAAGATATTATCCAACAGTGACATCCATTCTCAGTTTTTATTTTCAACCTTACTTATTTACATTTTGTTTTATGACTCTGAGAGTATTTAATTGAGAAAAAAATAAGAGTGCAAGAGCATAATCTTGAGTAAAGCCCTAAAGTGATTCAAGTGCTTAATACTTGTCATGATTTAAGTTTATTGAGCCTTTTATCATTTGCTTTAGAACCAATGTCCTAGGCCATGTTTCATCCTAGTCAGAAGTTCTCCTCGATCCCTGATACATTGGCAATTAGCACTAGAGAAACCTAAGAGGGCTGGCAAGGAAGGAATTGACTAAAAAGAAAACAAAAAAAGAAGAGAAGAAAACAAGGGAGAAGAAAAAGAGAGAGAAAAAAAAAATTAAACTTGGTGATCCTCTAAAACCAGGATCAAGATGGTCCAAAAGAAGAATCTCCTCATTAATTGAATGCCAAAGAAGGTGAAGGAACAATCATTTAAAGTGTGGTAGAATTACTAGTCAACCCAGTTTAAGCAAATTAAGCTTCATCCATCATTTGAAACTTGTGATAAGCATCCACTTTGATGAATTATAATCTTCTTTGTGCAAAATTGAGCAATTATCCCCTCCCCTTTGTGAGTAATCTTTCTTAATTTATCCAAACTAGGGTAGCCCCCCTTCCCATAGGTGTTTCTTGATGTGAAATTTCGATTAGCAGTTTTTACATACCTAGTATTTATGTCTTTGAGGTTTAAAGTGTTTTGATCATTGCATTACAAGGAAGAGGTGGTTATTTCTGTTTCTTATCCAAGTATGTGAAAGTCCCCAATTGAACTTTTTCTTTGAACATTCATTATTTTGAGTTCCTAAGTGTAGCCTTTTGCATATTGTCTTCATTATAATTGGTTTTTAACATGTCTCGTTTCTCGCATGGTACTTTTTAAGTACATTGTGTCTCATTGACTAGTTAATCATTTAAAAAAAAATCATTTGAAGGTCCTCCATAATAGGAAGAATTGTGATCATTTTGATGTTATTTCACTAGTTTTTGAAATCTCTTGCATTCAGGCTTAGAAATCATTAGATTTTGAAATATCTTGCCTTCGCACTTAGAAATCATTAGTTATTTGGAAAATATCTTGCCTTCAGGCTTAGAAATCATCAGTTTTTAAATATCTTGCCTTTGGGCTTAGAAGTCATCAGTTTTTTGAATATCTTCCCTTCAGGCTTAGAAGTCATCAATTTTTGAAATATGTTGCCTTCGGGCTTAGAAGTAGTCATTAGTTTTGAAATATCTTGCCATTGGGCTTAGAAATCATTAGTTTTATGGAAAATATCTTGCCTTTGGGATTAGAAATCATATGTTTTTGCAATATCTTGCCTTCAGGCTAAGAAGTCATCAGTTTTTGAAATATCTTGCCTTTGGACTTAAAAATCATTAGTTTTTGGAAGCCTCTTGCCATTGGGCAAAGAAATCATCAGTTTTTAGAAACTTCTCACCTTTGGGCTTAGGAATCATCCATGTTTTAGTTTCAAAGTTTGTTACGATGCTAAAGTCCCTTGTAACATTAATGTCCTTTGCGACAACAAAGTCCCTTGTGGTAGTAAAGTCCTTCGTGGCTAAAATATAAGTGTTTTTCCCGGCTTACCGTGGATTGTTATTTGCGTAGCGACATATCGCATATCAAATATAGAAATCATCTATTTTAGTTAAAAAATCATTATTAAATTCTCATTTGAATTATATATATTTTCAAAGTTTGTTATAGTGCTAAAGTTCCTTGTGGGAATAAAGTCCTTCGTGGCAACAAAGCCCCTTGTGGTAGTAAAGTCCCTTGTAGCCAAGATATCAGTGTTTTCTCGGCTTACCGTGCATTGTTATTTTCATTGTGGCATATCGCATATCAGATATAGAAATCATATGCTTTAGTTAAAAAATCCTTAATTTCTCATTTGAATTATATCATTTTTCAAAGTTTGTTACGACACTAAAGTCCCTTGTGGCAGTAAAGGTCCTCATGGCCAAGATATCTGTGTTTTTCCTAGCTTACCATGGATTTTTGTTTGCATTGTGGCATATCGCATATTAGATATAGAAATCATCTATTTTAGTTAAAAAAAATCCTTAATTTCTTGTTTGAATTATATCTTTTTACAAAGTTTGCTATGATGCTAGAGTCCCTTGTGGTAGTAAAGTTCCTCGTGGCAACAGCCCAAGATATCAGTGTTTTTTTCCAGCTTACCGTGGATTGTTATTTGAATTGTGACATATTTCATATCAAATACAGAAATCATATGTTTTAGTTAAAAAATTCCTTAATTTTTCATTTGAATTATATCTTTCTTCAAAGTCCGTTATGGCACTAAAGTCCCTTGTGTTAGTAAAGTCTCTCTCGGACAAGATATCAATGTTTTTCCCAGCTTAGTGTGGATTGTTATTTGCACTATGTCATATGACATATCATATATTGAAATCATCTGTTTTAATTAAAAAAAAATCATCCTTAATTTCTCATTTGAATTATATCTTTTTCAAAGTCCATTATGGTATTAAAGTCCTTGGTTGTGCTAAAGTTCTTTAATGTATTAAAGTCCTTCATGGCCAAAAAATCAATATCAATTTCTTGCCTTTAAGCATGAAAATCATCAGTATTCTAATTAAAAATCATTAATTGTTCATTTAAATTATATCTACTTCAAAGTCCATTCTGTCACTAAAGTCCCTTATGGAAACAAAGTCCATCGTGGCATTAAAGTCCCTTATGGCATCAAAGTCCCTCGCTGTGAGCTCCGAAAAGCTCGTGGTGGGATAAAAAAGGTGGAGTTTCCACCCATTTTTTTAGAGGAAATGGGCCCTCATTTCATATTAGAAAAATCGATTTGTCTTTGATAGTGACTCCGTTCTTCATGGGAAAAGGTACACAACTGATAGATTTCAAGTCCCAAGGATTGGGAGATGGAAGGTATTAGGCTCCCCTCTCTCCATGCTACTGTAGTATCCAGTACAAGAGTTGTTTAGGATCGATTTCTAACAAAGAAAAACAAAAATGGTTGTAGGAATTTCTTAAATCTGGAGGAACATGCTTTAAACTTCTCATAAGACCAATTTTGAGCTAATGTTATCAGGTCTTAGGTACTGATTTCCCTCAAACCCTCGCCTCTCTGACTCTATTCTCAGTCAAGAAGAAATTACAAACAATGGTTATCCTCAAGTAACCTAGAAAAACTAAAAAAAAACAGAGACTAAGAAGTCAAGTTTAAAAGTTAAAATGAAAGACTTACCTTTCGTATGTACCTTGACAGGTGTAAGCTCCAGGAAACTCATGGCCAGCTCAAAGAGATGGAGTTGCCACCTATTTTTTAAAGGAAATGGGCCCTCATTTTTGGATTTGAAAGATTCAAATTAAGTCTTTGATAGTGACTCCATTCTCCAAGGAAAAGGCACACAACCAAGAGATTTTAGGTCCCAAAAATCGGGAGAAGGAAGATGTTAGGCACCCCTCTCTCTAAGTTGCTATAGCAGCCCACTACGGGAGTGATTCAATCTCAAATTCTAACAAAGTACAAATTAACAGGATTAATTAAAGCTCCTGAAATCTTGCAAAAATGTTCCCAATTTTTCCGAAAATTGAATTGAGGTGATGTTATCAAGTCTTAGGTATTGGTTTCCCTAAGATCCTATCTTCTTTACCTCTTTTTCTTAATCTAGAGGAAGCTGAGAATGCAAGTTTCCCAAGATTTCTGGACTTTAAGCAATCTGAAACTAAACTAAAAGCAAAGAGATGGTGGAATGAGAGGCTTACCTCTTGTGTACAACCTTGAAACAAAATTTC
Source organism: Nelumbo nucifera (assembly GCF_000365185.1). Next base: position 957,902 of record NW_010729184.1, read on the forward strand.
CTACAACTAAAAGGGCTTTAAACAAAACTTGACCAAGGCACCGAGTTGGCTGAGCGCTTCTGGTGTTAAGTTTGGAAAACAAAGGCTGAGGCTTGAGTTTTGCTTTAGGGATTTTGGGATTTCAAGCAGAATGGGTGTATCATAGAATTGGAGAACTCCTCCCCCCTCAAGATCGATCTGGGCCTCTATTTATAAAAAATGGAGGGAGATGGGTCTGAAATCCATCCAACTACAGTGTATGCGATTCAGCAAAGCTCTTTCACTGAAATAAGGAAAGATTTTGAGAGAGAAGAGCCTTTAGTTGACTCTTCCTTCTTTATGTAACAAATTTTCTCGAGGTTGGATGTCTTCTCATGGATTTTGTGCATCCAATGAGGGATTGGGGCATGCTAGATGTTGCAGCCCTATATTTGGGGCTGACAGTGGCAAAAACGTAAATTTGATTAAATAAGGTTTTGTCCCTTCTTAGTTTTAAGTGGGGGCCTGTTTGGTATTTTGAGCTCTTTAAGTCCATTTGGCTCAACTTCATTGGTCCAAGTGTTTCAATGGGGAAAAGTAAGGAGTTGATGTCAGTTTCCACCTTCTTAAGATCCTAGGTTGAACAGCTGATGTGGCGGTTCAATCTGGTGCATCAAAATGGTATCTCCCTAGTTTAATAGTCAAACGAATGAATTTGGTCATGAAATTTGCCACACTAGGGTTTTTGGGTCTCTGAACACAGTGGTGAGGTCTTATCAGACAAATAAGGTTGGGATTATTAAGATCTATGGCTCATAAATTCAAACCAATAACATTTATTGAAATAGAATCTTTATTTGATGAAAGGTCAAATAGGGGGAATTTTGGGATGAAATTTGGTGGGTAGGCATTTTTGGACATCCTAAATCTTATGGAAGTGATGGATCTTTGATCAGAGGTGCAGATTAACTGATTTAGTTCAAATCATGGCCTTAGCTTATGGTTTTCTAATTAACGAGATGGTCCGAAATGGAATCCTATTTTTTAGCAGTCAAATGGAGGTGTTTGGTCATGAAATTGGATGTGTTAGGGTTTTTTTGGGTTTTTGAACATGGTGGTAGGGTCTGATTGATCAAATAAGGCCTGGATGATGGAGATTTGTGGTAGGTGAGCATTTGGTCAATAAGATTCGTTAAAATAGAATCCAGGCTTGATGTTGGGTCAAAGAAGAGAATTTTGGGATAAAATTTGGTGGGTAGGTATGGATTGGGATTTTGAGGGCATTGGAAGGGTTTGATTATGTTAGGTATGTGCAGATCATGGGTTTTAGGTTTGAAGAGCATTGTAGTGTTATACACGTCAACATGGAATCTCTGATGGATGATTGGCTAAATCCAGGAATTTATGGTTGAAATTTTGTGCGATTAGTTATTTAAGGATTTTGCTTTGCATGATGGAGTTTGATCGGGGATCAAGTATGGTGATGTGGCATAATCAAGACCATCGAAAGGAAATCATGTAGATTTAATGGTGGACTTATAGGCATTTGGGCTAAAATTTGGTTTCTTAGAGTTTTGGCATGTTTTAAAGTGACTGGCGTGGTCTGATCAGGCATCTGGAATGTAGGAGATGGGTCAAAGAAGGGACCGAGCAAAAATCAAGTGCTAACAATGGGAGTTTTCCAACAGTGGGAACAAGTTTAAAGAAGCTTGAATGAAATACTGAGATGGACAATGCACTTTTTGGTTTCAAATCTTGTAGCTGAAAATATATGGGCGGATTTGAAGTTTGATCTTCAGGGACTTTGGGATTTCAAGTAAAATGAAGACATTACAAAGGTTTGGAAGAATTCTCTTTTCTCCTCTTTTTCTCTTTTAGATTTATCTCTTTCTAGTTTTTTATCCCCTCTAGTTCTCCCATCTTTCTCTAGGGGCTTTCCCTCGAGCTCGAGATTGATTAGTATTTATAGAGAAATGAGGAGGAAGAGATATGAAATTCATCCAATCACAAGGCTTGGGCTTTAGGAAAGCTTTTTCCCAAAAATAGGTAAGGATTCTTCAAAGAAAAATGTGCTTAGTCAAGATTTCTTCTTTGGTTCAATTTGGAAATGATTTTCACGGGTTTTGTGTGTCTAATGAAAGCTTGGGGCATGCCTGTTATGGCAGTCTCGTATTTAGGGGCCTCCCCTCGAGCTTGAGTTTGATCAATATTTATAGAGAAATGGAGAGGAAGATATCTGAAATTTGTCCAATCACAAGGGTTGGGCTTCAAGAAAGCTTTTTCCCAAAAATAAGTAAGGATTCTTTAGAAAAAAGGTGTTCAATCAAGATTTCTTCTTTGGTGAAATGTTTTCTTCGATTTGGGAGTGGTTTTCACGGGTTTTGTGCATCCAATGGGATCTTGGGGCATGCTTGTCATGGCAGTCTCGTATTTGGGGCTATCAGTGGTAGAAAATGTAAATATTATGAACTATAAAATGCTATTTTGTCTTTCCTTGGTTTTAACTAGGGATATCTTGGGTTTTTTGGGCTTTTTGGGTCTATTAGGCTCTATTTCATTGGTCCAAGTGTTATAATGGGTCAATAATGGGTTTGACATCAGCCATCTATTAGACAGTGTATGCCCTTAGCTCCAATCAGAATGATGTACATTATGACATTTATTGTAAATGAATAAAGTACATATTTGATTCATGTTATT
>NW_010729184.1:961105-985711 GCF_000365185.1 Nelumbo nucifera
TTTCAAATTGTTTGCAAAATGTTTTAATTCCTGGGATCCATGTGAGTAGAGAGTGYARCACTGTWMCTTGYARCMGAGGGARAKGTCCTCTCTTGTCGGGCAGTGTTTGATCATTATGGGCTGAGAGGTTAAGTGTAAGACCCGATTGGCTAATCTTGCATCTGCCCACAGTCCCTAGGTTTTTATAAGGTGGCTTGGCCCATGGACCACCTACTGTAAGTGTTGGGCTCATTAAGAGCCCATGGTGATGGGCTCAGGAGTTCACTGTCCATTACAGTGAATTCGGCCAGGCCTTGTAACAGAGGCTGGGCTGAACCCATGTGGCTGATATATAGATCAATGTTTGGGTCCCATGCCATACAAGAAAACTCAATTGGGTAGCAGTTTGGAAGGTTAGTGAGCACATGGACTTAATGGGCCTAAAGCCCAATTCAAACTGGTTTAATTAGATTAATTAAAGAGGGGTGGATCTGGGATTTGGATCAGCAGATAGGATAAGGGATTATCCTTATCCACTCAGAGAGTCCAGATCCAAATACATATTTGGATTTGGAAACTCCTAATAAGATTAGGAGGGCTGATCTAATCTGCAGATAAGATAAGGGCTTATCCTTATCTCTTAAAGAGAGTCCAGATTCAAATGAGGATTTGGATTAGGAAACTCCTAATGAGATTAGGAGCTCTCTTTAAGGTTGTAAAAGGAGGAGGTGGGCAAACCTCCACACACAACAACTCAATCAGATCTCAAATCACAGAAAGAGAGAAAACAGCAACAGTAAGAGTGTGCCATCTTTTGCTCTTGCACCCTCCTTCTATTGTCGCCATTGCCAGTTCATTCTCCACTTATAGGAGCGATCACATACCCTCCATCAAATTCTTGCTGAAAGATTCGGTTCTTGTGAAGAACTACCTGGCGATTCTGCTCCACCCTATGTTGTGTCATCTTCAGTGGGAGCAGTCTTTGGAGCTTTCCTTGGGTGTCAACACATTCATTGGGGAGTTATTGCTACTCCGTATCAGATATATCCCTTTCCTACCTTTTGGTTTCAGATCTGGTTCGGTTTAGGTTCAAGATTGATCATTGAAAATACAAATTTTCTAAAACAAGGAATGTGATTCCCACATGGGAGAGAGAAATTTTTGAAATTTCGCCCTACTTACCTGCAGGGTTCGACTATCCATATGATAGATCTCTCATCCCTTCAGTGGTATCAGAACCAGGTTGAAATCTTGAACCGAAATAGATCAGATCTGAACCTGCGCAAATGGGCATAAGGCGTTCTACCCGATTTGCGCAGTTAATTATTTTTCTAGGAAATCGGTTCCCAGATTAAGGGCTAATGATCTAAAATTAAATCGTTTTAAATCTGATATTTATTTGAAACTGTTCTTTACAATTATCTTGATTTATGGGTTGTTTGTACGATGGAGATCGAATTCTTTTTTGGCACAGGAAATCTACAATTTTGCAGTTCTATTAATTTTGGTCTGTAATTATTATTTTTTAATTTCTAGACTGAATGTATAGGAATTTGATCTGATGTAATAATAATAGAAAACTAGGGTTTTTCTATTTTATTTTATTTCAAGATCGAAGCTAGGTGCGGAGTAGAAGGAGGTTTCGTAGATAGAGAAATCGCTATCTCTGATTTGTAGTTTTTGAAACTGCAAACTGTGATCTAACATCTGTTTTGCAGGTTGCAGATGTACGAACAGCCCTAGTTCTGATTTTTGATTGCCTTTAATTAGTGATTTAATTTTTCAGATCAATTCTTGAATTATTTCTTGAATTAAAAATCAAACACTAGACCCATTCAAACCATATTGGACCGAATCTGTGGTTCGATGGGGACTGATCTCAGCCCTAATTTCCCACTCTTGTGTCAAGGGATTAATGTTTAATTGTAAGACTTAATTCGGCCCACACCTATAAGGTCGAGTTTTAAAATGTTAAAACTGCTTAAGCCCACTAACTGCAGAAAAGCTATATGGGCCAAACTGCTTAATGCTATTCAACCCATATACCTAGATAATATTAATCAGTAATATTATAGATTAAATTGGGCTTCAATGATGGGCATTACAGATATTAATTGGTTAGATCAATTTTATCCCTACATGTGATGTATTGTGTGATGTGCAACGTTCATGGGCCATAAGCACTTGGCCCATGCAGATAGGATAGTGGCTCTTGCTCACACCATGGATGAATGCACATCATTGCCATGGTGTCCCTAAAGATCATTGCATGATCTCCCTTTGTAGTGGGCCCCACACCTCCCTGAAGAGGATCCGTGCGGAACCCTAGCCGTTTATGGCCCACCAAAATCTGGCTTTATGAAAGTCAGTGGGAGCCACTTTGGTTTGACCAAAATTAAACTAGGGCGTAACTTTTGTTTCCTCCTAAAATATGAGTGCATATGATAGGAAGATTCATATGATGAACTCTCTAAAGGCCTTCCATCATTAGCATGAAGATGGGTCATTCAGTAATGAAGAAATGCACCATAAAATTGGGCTATCCATTTGCTGTTGGATCTGTTGGAATGTTTCATAAGATGATAGGGTCATCATAGACCGATGTGGGAGGGGCCTATCCTAAAATGGATGACTCTCTCACGGTACCTTGGCGTTCATGAATATGATGGGTGAGCACTCGCTGGACAGAAAGGTTTAACCTAAAATGGCAATGAACCTTGTTTGACAGAGGCCAAAGGGAAAGCTCATACGATGAGTGGATATGATCCTTCATAGAAAGGTGGTGGGGTTATACAGCTGAAACAGTTGGCTTCATGCACCCTATGTGATTTCCCACATTTCCAGAGACATAAGTCACTGTCTTCGTCACTGAGATAGGAGAGAAATATCGGAGTTGAATAAATGGAAATGGAACATAGATTAAAAGTCGTATCTATGTAGATAACATGAATCAAATTAGGTTGTGGACTAATGTTTGCTTTTTACAAGAAATGACAAATAGACAATTTGCAAAGCTGTTGGATGACAACAAACTAAAAGGACCAAACTATGCTGACTGGTACCGTAACCTTATGCTGGTCCTAACTTTTGAGAAGTTGGACAAGGTGGCTAAAAACCCTGCCCTGGAACGTCTGGGAGAGGGCTTCTGAGGTCCACAGGAGGGACTACCAAGAATGGGAAGAGAAAAATTCCCTAGCTCGGTGTTACATCATTGCCTCCCTAAACAATCCGATATAGAGGTAGTTCGATCAGATCGAGCTGGCCAAGGACATATTGGACAGTCTAAAGACAATTTATGAAGAGTATAACCATTCTACTCGCCAAAAGGTCTTGAAGCAGTTCATGACCGTGCAAATGTCCAAGAACTAGCAAGTTCATGACCATTATCTTCGGATGATGGGTTATATCATTGAACTTAAGGCTCTTAGATCCGGGCTTGACCATGTCACAAAGGTAGATGCCATCCTGAATTCTCTTCCTCCTTCCTTCAATCCGTTCATCATGAACTATAACATGAACAAACTGAATGTTAGCATTCAGGAACTCAGCAATATGTTGTAGAGGGCCGAAGAACTGATAAAGAAGGATGAACCTCTTTCTATGCTTGTTGAAGCTAGCAAGTCAGGCAAGAAAAAGAGGAAGGCTAAGAGAAAGCTCTAGAAGAAGGCTACCAAGTCCAAGAAGCAGAAGAAGGACAGAGCATCAGATGCTTGTCACTTCTGCAAACAGACCGGCCACTGGAAGAGGAACTATCCTCAATACCTGGAATCCAAGAAAGGTAATTTCGAATCCTGTGTCATAGAAACCAATTTGTTGGTAACTTCTTCTTCCTGGTGTATTGACTCTAGGGCTTCGACTCATGTGTGTAACTCACTGCAGGGGTTCAGGATAAGCAGAAGACTGAGTGATGGAGAAGTAACTCTTTACTTGGGGACTTCTGCAAGTGTTGCAGCTGCGGCTATAGGAACCGTAGAGATAATTTTCAGAGAAGGAATTATAGTACTAAAAGATTGTCTTTATATACAGAATTTGAAAAGAAATTTGATTTCTGTTTCAAAATTGTGTGCGGATGGATATTCTATTCTTTTTGGTAATATGATTACTGTTAAAAGAAATAAAAAATTCATCGCATACGGAGAACTTGAGAATGGTCTCTATGTTCTCCATCCTTCTCTGGAAACTAACATAGCCAAAACTACGTTAGATGATATCCCCAAGAAAAGAACCTGTGATACAGTTAATCCCACGTGCCTGTGGCATTACCGACTTGGCCATATTAACATAGATTGTATCAAAGGTTGTGATAACAACCCACTAGACGACTTGCTCTAGGAACTCTTGAATCAAGATGTTATGCACACCCAGAAGCTAGAAAACAAGCTGCAGTTAATCAGATTAGAACCTTAAGGAAACTAAGTCCTTAAAGAATCCAATCTTGAAGACGCCACAAAGGTTGATCACTCCCTTGATAAGTCATGATATTGTATTCTACCAAGAACACAAGAAGGCAAAGCTAAGCGTACTGAAAATACCACTGCATTATTGATTGATTTTCGTTTTACATAGTTGTGGCCTTTATATAGGCATGTAAACATCATTATCTTATAAGGAAACTCCTAACTAATGATTATCTTATCAAGAAACACCTAACTGATGAGGATCCCTTTAATTTAGGAAAACAAGTCTGCTTTGAAATAGGAATCCTTCTAAAAGACTACAACTAATGACAACTAAGCATAGAAAAGTCAAAGTAAACAAAACAAGATAAAAACAAGCCCAACAAGACAAAACAAGCCCATCAATACATCTTTGCATGCGAAGTGGGCCTTTTCTTATCATGTCCATGCGCCAAGCCCATCAAGCTTTGTTCTTCAAGTTCTAAGCCTTGCACATCGTCTTGCACATAAAGATAGGTGATTATCCTTGGTGAAGTTTTGGGAACTGCTAGAATAGTCTTAGAATCTTCTACAACAGTCTCTTTGTCACGCAATTCCATGATTCTTGTGCTTTGATATACTTGCCCTGAGTTTGGAATGTATCCTTCTATTTTTCTTTTTTTTCTTAACCTTTCTGCCCCTGGTTTAGTGTTTCTAAGTTTGACTTCTCTTTTTCTTTTTTTTTTAACCTCTAGGGTTCCTGTACTTGATTCCATCATTATCCGTGAAAGAAGGCCTATTTGCTAATGTCTCAAAGATCGAGGAGGTCTTATTAAATGGGATGAAATGTGGATTAGGACATTGTTCAGAATCGAAAGATAGGATGAAATGAGACCTTGAGCACATACTTTTTTGGCTTTTCTTCTTTTCCTTTTTTTTTTCTCTTCTCTCTTTTTTTATTCCCTTTTGATGAAAAATGATTTTTATGTCTTTTAATGCCATGAGCCATACATCTTTCTTGATCAAGGACTTTATGTTGGGTTAAAGAATGAGGTGGGGTTAGGATGAAACCGATGAGCAAATGTTTAGCTTAACTACCCTAATTTTTTTTTTCAAAATTGCACTTTACTAACTCAATTTTTCCTTTTAAATTTATTTCCTTTTTTGACTTGGTGTAAGGGCACTCAAACATTTGACATCTAATTAAGTCAAAGAAGAGGTTCATGGGGTTGGTTAGTGGGTCAAAGACAATGTAAAATTATCGATAGATGGCCTCCCTTCATCTCTTGATTGTATGTATGACTTATGAAATGAAATACTTATTAAGCTTGTCCCCAATTGATCATTCAAAGGATAATTATTACTCTTTTGAAGATGTTAGGGCCCTTTAGTGAACTTGCCCCTAGTTCTTTTTGCCTTTTTTCATGCTTTCCCTTTCCTTTTTTCCTTTTTCTATTTTTTTCGTTTGATTTCCCTTTTAATTCAAGCATCTTTGGAAACTTGTGGGTTTTTTCAAAAAAAGGTTTAGATGAAAGGCTTAAACGAACTGATTATCGTTTGAATGAATGATGAGCAATTGATATTGGTTTTGATGCCTTTATGTTGACTTAGGAGTAGTTGCTACAAAATCAATTTAATGCCTTATTGCCTTTAGTGCCTATACTACCTAGGGTTGTCCCCTTCCCCAAACATTTTCCTTTTTGAATTTCCACTAAGCAACCAATTTTTCTCAAGAACATATCAGTGGGACTTGTTGCAAGTTTTCGATCATCAAATCTAGATACACTAGAATGATAAATTGGGTCCAACTGAATTCGTTGTTTTGTCAGGAATAAGCATTGGGACATAAACATAGATTGATAAAAGACACAAAGTATGATTTCATTAAGTAAAAACTGAGTACACTGAACTTTAAGGTGCAAATAAAACAAAGTTTAATACAAATGTTCTTTAGGTGGCAACATGTCCACAAACCTGAGCCCAAGGATGTATTGGCCATCATCAATGAGGTGTTAGATAGCATACTTCAATTGCTAGCATTCATTAGTCTCATCTCTTGGTCCTTGATAGTAGGCACAATAAGCCTTTTGGTTGAAATTCTTTGGATCTATAGGAGGCTTATAAGGCAATAAGTGAAGGCATCATTTCTTGACCAAGATGGGCAAAAGTTGGGAAGGTTGGCAAGGTAATGGACTGAACTTCTTTAGTTCTTTCTTGGATGGTTGAGGTGGTGACATGGGATTTGAGACAAAAACTGGTGGTGTTGCCCTTGTGCAAGGGATTAGCCAATCAACTTGGAGGGTTAGCAGATTCACTACTTTTTGAAGTTCTTCAATCTATTGTTGGATTTGGAATTGATCTTTGGTAGGTGAGGTCATCTTTCCTATTGGGAGCATTAGACTTTAGATGGAATGTAGACATCCATGATATGAATGTTACTGAAGTTGTGCATAATATGTGCACATGTAATATATAGATGATGCAAACAATGAAATGCCTAGACTATAAGGGTTAGTACCTAGAGGGTGTTTGGGTAGAAAGCCTAGGGTTTTAGGTGACGATATTAAAAGGTGTTTATTTGAGAGTCCTAAGATTTTATTTTTATTGAATTATCCAAGTCTTACCCAAGCACCATTGCCTAGGGTGCCTACGTACCACTTGTGAGTGATTAGACCAGTCATAGTTCTTGAAAAGGTTACAAATTTTATTACATATTTTAGTTATGTTTTAAGGGATATTATCCGACATCGATGAGACATTGGATGTTGCCTTTGAGAACTATGCAATTGTTTGCCGAGTGCCCCAGTCCTTGGTGATAAGCACAATACTTGACCAACTTGAAGCTCTTTGGTAGGGGATTGGAAATTAATTTAGGTGACAAAGGTGTTAGATATCCACTCTTGATCAGTTGAGGAAGCAATTAAGACTACAGAGAGTGGGAAGCAAATTGTCTCGACTCTTCTTGTGAAGAAATCAATTAAACTTCGACATTTCAGTGTTGAAGAGAAAGATTAATGTATGGTGGCAAATATAGTAGGTTCTTTGATCTCAACTAATGGATTCGTTGATGCTAGGTGGATTTTCTCATTATTAATTCCCCATTCAATGCTTGCACCAACTTTTTGCAATTGATGAAAGTCTTGGAAAGCTTGTCCTATCATTAATGAATAGAATGGTTCTCTGAGTGACTTAATGAAAATATTAATTGCATCATCCTCTTGTAAGGGTTCTGTAAGTATGGTGGTTAGGCTACGTTCAGGGGTCTCCTTGAAAGATGAAGGAAGATCGGAGGCGGGAGGTCAATTAGAAGATTAGGGAAAATGAGAGCGATAAGACGGTAGGGTAGAATGATTGAATGATGATCTCATGTGGGTCTGGTGATCGTCCCATTCTCATTAGATCTCATGTAGGTGAAGGAAAATTCGTTTGGATCTTTTGTCAGCCCCCTGCCTGTTGATAAGCTGGGAGCCATTCAATAGATAGTCATGCATTTGGCTTATTGGTGGCTTTGGACAAGAGTTGGATGTTCATTTTCGGTTAGTTTTCATCCATTATATGATTCAGCCCCCCTATCTTTTGACAATTTGCTTTCCGTCAATGGGAAATTCTATGTCGAATTTGCGAGTTTCATCCCCCCTGCCCAATGGTAGGAAGAAAATTGTCAAAAGACAAGTAAAGAAAAGTCAAGTATAGGCATTCAGCCCCTTTGTGTATGACCTCTGTACAGTTTTGGTCCCCTTCGCCATGATGGCTACCAGAGGTCATCAGCTGCTACTAGCCTCCATGTTCTTGGGATATTTGTTCGAGCAGTTAGATGACACGGTTCATCAAATGATGGATCCTATCCTCAAAAGGTGCATCAGTTACATCTTTGATCCTTTCTTATTCACGTATATTTGCGAGCACCTAGAGCTCAGCGTCACGCCCCGACCCATTTCTCCAAAGCAAGTCAGTATCACAACTTTGAAGGGAGATGAAGCCGAAGAACACACATTGGAAGTTTGCCGTGGAAAGTGGTGGCTTCGCGCAACAAGGCTGAAGGACTTTGGAGTAAATGAAGTTGAGTTGAAGCTATTGTCCATCGGAGGTTTTGCATGGAGACCGTTGATGAGAATGAACAATATCATATTTTTCTCCCTTAATATTTAGTCTTTTATATTTATTTTATGCCCAAATGCACTCATTATTCTTATATTTTGGTTTAGGGCACGGAAGGAGGCGTTAAGTGAAAAATAAGGTTAATTGGGTAATTTTACACAGTTTTGGCGCCGTGTGGTAGATTGAGCATAAACTCTCCCATTCTTACTCTAATTGAGATGATTCAAGATGCATTGAAAATATAAGGAAAAGATCTATAACTTTCATGTGTTGAGTTTTGATAGATTTGGATTGCATAGAGGTCAGAATCAGGCCTGAATTCTCTGCAACTGCACTGGTGACGTGTTGAAGACATTCCTTAGCCTTGAAGCTTTCATCCGCGAATTCACCACTCTTTCACTCACACAAGAACTTTGTTTTATCTTATTTTTGAGTCTTTTCTTGATAAGTCAGACTTGGAGATTGATTACCTAGAGAAATTTTAGGAGATTTTGTAGGCTTCTTTTGGGGGAAGTATAGAGAAAGAAAAGGAGGAGAAAATAAAGAAAAAAGAAGAAAATAAAGAAGGCAATCGGACCTAAGTAGCCGAACCTCTCTTCTCTTCTCTTCTCCTCTCTTCTCTATTCTCTGATTTTCTTGAGTTTTCACCATGACCATGCGTGGTTAAAATCTCATGCTTGGTCGAAGGAAGCTGAAGCCTTAAAATCCACGAAACTATGAGATCTAATTTGATTTTTATTGTTTGATTCATGCTTTGAGTATCGAATGTTCTTCTATGTTTATGTCTATGATTGTTTCGTTTGATTACTAGGAGGCCTACTAGTTTATTATTCGTTATGATCTATTACTAGATTAGATATCAAATTCGTAATTGTTTGATCCCTCAAATCTATGAAGCAACTAGAATTTAATGATTTGATGCGTCAGAAATCGTTAGATCCTAGGAAGAACACTCGAATGAATTAAATGCAACCGCTTGTGCTTGTGTTGTTTAGCTTCATCAGTCTCTAATGCTTAAGGCTATTGCTGGATTAAATCTTTAACGCTTGTTCAGGGGTTGTTCAGTAGAAAGGGTTAAGAGGATCGCTTGTTTTCTGATTAACTATGATAGGGAGATGTAGGAAAGTAATTCCTACGGTGAATATTCAAAGTCTGAATTGATTTATTTTTGCATCGATGAGCAGTAGTGAAACTCTGATGGTGGATATTATCCTAGACCAAGATTTGTTCTTTTGGTTAGTTTCAACACTCTAAATTTCCTTGCTTCCCATTTAAATTTTGTTCTTTTTAATTCTTTTTTTCTTTATTTTAATTCTGGTTTTCGTTACATACACCCCCCTCCATCTTTGATTCACGTAGCACGTAATTCATGTTAGATACTCTCTGTGGGAACGATCCTTACTCTTATTACTGCATTTTATTTTTACGAGTATAGGTTTTATTTTTGGGTGCCTACGACAGCATGCCAAATTTTGGCACCATTGCCAGGGGAGTTTTTCTAATCTGTTTTTTTGCTTCTTGTGATCATTATTTTGTTCTTGAATTTTCGAAAAAAAAAATTATAAATCACTTTGATTGTTTGTGTTTCAGCGTAAATTATTTTCTATTTTATTTATTTATTTGTTTTCATCATTCTAGATTTTTTTTTATGGTATATAGTTCATAGTTTATTAGGGTTTCCTTGATTTATGCCTGTAACTCGATTCTCTAAGAAAGGTGATTTGTAGTACGATCCAGAAATAGAGGGGACTTTGCGTAGGATAAGGAGGAAAGCTCAGAGTCATTCTGAAGAGAATGATCCAGCCTTTGATTCCCTATCTGTTAGCAGTTCTGATTTGAGAGAGGAGGAAATCATGGCAGGGAACTAAACCTTGAAAGAGCTTGCTGCACCTGATTTGAATCAACAACCCTTATGCATAACTTTTCCTGCTTTAGATGTTGATGCTAACTTTGAATTGAAATCTGGACTGATACATCTCTTGCTCACTTTTCATGGTCTTGCAGGTGAGGATCCTCACAAGCATTTGAAGGAGCTGCATGTGGTATGCATGAGTATGAAACCCAAGGGGGTAACTGAAGACCAAATCAAATTGAGAGCCTTTCTATTTTCTCTAAAGGATTCGGCTAAGGATTGGCTCTATTATCTACCCTCTAGGAGTATTACCACATGGAACGAGATGAAGAGGCTATTCTTAGAGAAGTACTTCCCAGCTTCAAGGGTGGCCAACATCAGAAAAGAAATATGCAGTGTAAGGCAGTACAACGGGGAGTCCCTACATGAGTACTGGGAACGCTTTAAGAAATTATGTGCAAGCTGCCCCCATCATCAAATCAGTGAGCAGCTACTTATCCAGTATTTTTATGAGGGTATTCAACCCACTGATAAGAGCATGATTGCTGCTGCTAGTGGAGGATCTTTAGTGGATAAAACCCCCAAGGCCGCAAAAAATCTGATTGCAAATATGGCGGCCAACTCTCAATAGTTCGGTTGTAGGCTCAACCCTCCATCAAAGCATGCTAATGAGGTAAATATTGAAGGGATTAGAGATCCATCATATGGATGACCGAACCCTATAGGTAGGTTGGGCGAAATTTCAAAAATTTCCTCTCCCCTCATCTTGGAATCACATTCCCTGTTTTAGAAAATCTGCATTTTCAAGGATCAATCATGAACCATAAACCAAACCAGATCTGAAACCAGAAGCAGGAGAGGGATATACCTGACATGGAGAAGCAGTATCTACCAATGGGGGTATTCACGCCCAAGGTAGGAACCAAAGACTGCTCCCACTAAAGATGGCGTAGTGTAGGATGGAGCAAAATCAGCAGTGTTCTTCCAAAAGAACCGAGCCCTTCACAAGAATTCGCTGGGGCTGTGAGCACAACTTCAGATCAGCCTTTCTCCAAAGGCTGATATCAAGATCCAATCTTGATCGTTCCTTCTAGAAGGAGGAGATCGAACTAGCAGTAATGGAGGCAGCAGGAAGGAGGCAACAAGGAGAAAACAACTCAGTCTTACTGGGTGCTATGTTCTCTCTCTGTTTTGAATGTGATGATCTTCTAAAGCTGCCGCCCATTAGGAGTTGCTGATCCAAATCATATTTGGATTTGAATTCCCTTTAAGAGATAAAGATAGACCCTTATCTTATCAGCAGATTAGATCAGCCCTTTCCTAATCTGATTAGGAAGTTTCCAGATCTGAATCTATATTCAGATTTGGACTTTCTGAGTGGATAAAGTAAAACACTATCCTAACTACTAATCCAATCTCAGATTCGCCCCCTCTTTAACTGATCAAATCAGCCCAGTTCGAAATGGGCTTTAGGCCCATTAATAGTATGTGCTCACTTAACCTTCCAAATTGCTGCCCAGTTGGGATTCCTTGTATGGCATGGGACCCAAGCATTGATCTACACATCAGCCACAAGGGTACGGCCCAGCCTTTGTTACAAGACCTAGCCGAATTCACTAGAAAGCCCAGTGAACCCCTTGAGCCTATCACATGGACTCTATGGGCCCAACACTTACCCTAAGTGGTCCCTGGGTCAAGCCACCTTGTAACACCCAGGGACTGTGGGAAAATGCAAGATTAGCCCATCAGGTATTACCCTCAATGGTCTTACTTAACCTCTCAGCCCAATGATTATACACTGCCCAACAAGAGAGGACTTCTCCCTCGGCTGCAAGGAACAGTGCTGCACTCTCTACTCACATGGATCCCGGGAATTAAAACTCTTTTGCAAACGATTTGAAACCATAACATATATATATTTTTATCCGTATAAAAAATATTTTGCAAAACAAATTTCAACAATTGAAATTGGCTGCTGGTAGTCTTGGTTTCCATCAGAGAGAGTGCATCCCCGATCATTACCTTTGTCTGACGAAAGGGCTAATCCTGTCACTATGATCACCCACTCAGATGAATTCTCGAACTGTCCCAACATACCCAGGTTTTGACCCCCTCTAAGGATCTCACTGATTGGCATATCAAAGACAGCCCAATCTGACACCAAGTGCAGTATCATAATTGAGTCTAGGGGTCAGGTGCAACTTTCTAGTTTTGCCCACTAATCTCCAAGGTCTAGGGCAATACTGGAAATCTGGTCCGGTTCAGGGTTTCAAGTAAACCTACACTGCGTGTGATTTGGGTCTCACCCTGGTAGCTGAGATAGGATACCCCAACACTTGGCAGCACACTAGTGTCAGCCTTAGTAGGATAAATCTCCCCAGACTTATCCAACGACTATGAACATTCTAAACTAACACGAGTTTCATTAAGTGTCCAGTTTAAGAGTATTACATAGAAACACACCACAAGAACATGAATCAAATATGCACTTTATTCATTTATAATAAATGTCATAAGTACATCAATCTGATTGGAGCTAAGGGTATACAACTGTCTAACAAATCCCATTTGCACTTAGGTCCAATCTGGTATAAGTCGGAGTCCCATTCCTTCCACGTGTTTCTCAAACACTTTCTGTGTCAGTGGCTTAGTCAATGGGTCTGCTACATTCTCTATTGATGCTACCCTCTGAATCAGGGCGTCCCCTCTACCAACAATCTCCCGCAGTACGTGGTACTTCCTCTCGATGTACTTGGACTTTGAGTGGGCTCGAGGCTCCTTAGCTTGAGTGATGGCTCCATTGTTGTCACACAACAACGGGATGGGTGATGTGCTGGATGGAACCACTCCCAATTTGTGAATGAACTTTTTCATCCACACGGCTTCCTTGGCAGCTTCACTTGAGGCAATGTATTCGAGTTCAGTTGTCGAGTCTACCGTGGATCCCTATTTGCTGCTTTTCCAGCAAACAACACACAATCCTATCGTGAAAACATACCCAGATGTAGACTTTCTATCATCTAGATCCGACTGGAAGTCGGCATCAGTATACCCCTGGATCCGTAGTGAGCTACCATCGAATACCAGACAAAACTCTTTTGTCCTTCGAAGGTACTTAAGTATATTTTTCACAGCGGTCTAATGCTCCTGCCCTGGGTTGGCTGGAATCTGCTTACCACACTCACTGCCTGAGCAATGTCAGGACGAGTGCACAACATGGCATACATGATACTCCCTACGGCTGAGGCCTAGGGAACGTCCTTCATGCCTTCAATCTCCTCAGAAGTCTTGGGAGACATCTTCTTGGAGAGAATGACTCCGTGCCTGAAAGGAACATTTCCCTTCTTGGAGTTCTCCATGTTGTATCTCTTGACAATTTTGTCAATGTAAGCAGATTGGGATAATCCTATTATCCTCTTCGATCTATCTCTATAGAGTCGAAGACCCAATATATAGGAGGCTTCTTCAAGATCTTTCATGGAGAATTTCTGCGAAAGCCATACTTTCACCGTAGTCAACATTCCTACGTCATTCCTAATGAGTAGAATGTCATCTATATATAGAACCAGGAACGTAACCTTATCCCCACTAGACTTCTTGTAAACACAGGGTTCATCCGGATTCTACTCAAAGTGAAACTTTTTGAAGGTAGAGTCAAACTAGATGTTCTAACTCCTAGAAGCTTGCTTAAGTCCATTTATGGATCTATTTAACTTACATATCATGTGTTCCTGACCTGCAGCTATAAAACCTTGCGGTTGCTGCATATAGATATCTTCAGTAAGATCTCCATTATGGAATGTAGTTTTGACATCCATTTTCCAAATCTCGTAGTCATGGTATGCTGCTACATCTAGCAGGATCCAAATGGATTTAAGCATGACCATGGGTGAAAAGGTTTCCTCATAATCGATGCCCTATTTCTGAGTATACCCTTTTGCCACAAGACGAACTTTGTAGGTCTCAACCTTACCATCGGGGCCCTTCTTCCTCTTATAGATCCATTTGCAACCAATTACTTTTACCCCAGGGGGCGGATCTGCTAGAGTCCAGACTCCATTGGTCTCCATTGAGTCCATCTCAGCTCTCATGGCAGCTAACCACTTCAAGGAATCTATGTCCAATATAGCTTCCGCATAAGTCATGAGATCCTCCACACTAGTCAAGGCTTCCACCAGGTAACTATCCTAGTCATAGCCAAAACGAACTGGTGGCCTGGACACCTGGGTAGATCTTCTAGGTTGGTCAATACCTAGAACCTGTGGGACACCTCCCACTGACCCTGAGCTCTCCTCATCAAGAACTATTTCCTGACGGTGTGAGTCCAGGATATAATCAGTCTCCAAGAACTGTGCATTTCGCCTGCAAAACACCTTCTGCTCACTTGGGTCATAGAATAGATAACCCACAGAGTCTTTTAGGTAGCCTATGAATAGGAAACGGCTGGTCTTGGACTCCAACTTGTCCGCACTCGTTCTTTTAACGTGCGCAGGACAACCCCAAATCTTCAAGTGTCTGACACTTGGTTTCTTTCTGGTCCAAAGTTCGTATGGAGTATTCGGAATCATTTTGGTTGGAACCTGATTTAGCACGTATATTGTAGTCTCTAATGCGTAACCCCAAAAGGATGTAGGTAACTTTGAGTGTATGAGAAGTGACCAGACCATATCCAATAAGGTCCTATTCCGCCTCTTTGACACACCATTAAGATGTGGTGTAGTAGGAGGATCTAACTGTGATACTATCCTGTTGACCTTCAAGTAGTCCCTGAATTTGTCAGAGAGATACTCGCCACCTCGATCCGATCAAAGGGCTTTAATTTCTCTCCCTAACTGTTTCTCAACCTCTTGTCTGAACTCCTTGAACTTTTCAAAGGATTCGGACTTATGTCTCATTAGGTACACGCAATCATACCGAGAATAGTCATTGGTAAATGTAATGAAATACACGTGTTGGTTACGAGTCCTAACACTCAGGGGACCACATACATCACTATGTATAAGGTCAAGCGTGCCTATACATCTTTCAGACTTACCGTTAAATGGTCGTTTTGTCATCTTACCTTGAAGGCAAGGCTCACAAGTGGGAAGATCTTCTATAGTTAGAAAATCCAAAGGACCATCCTTTACCAGCCTTGTGATATGATGAACACCGATATGACCAAGTCGGTAATGCCACAGGCACGTGGGATTAATGGTATCACGGATTCTTTTCTTGGGGATATCAGCCGACGTAGTT
This sequence comes from Nelumbo nucifera, assembly GCF_000365185.1. The sequence goes on from NW_010729184.1 coordinate 976,649, forward strand.
TCGGCTATGTTAGTTTCTAGAGAAGGATGTAGAACATAGATATCGTTCTCTAGTTCCCCGTATGCGATGAATCTGTTGTTTCTTTTAATAGTAATTGTATTACTAAAGAAGACAGAATAACCATCAGCACACAATTTTGAGACAGAAATCAAATTTCTTCTTAAGTTTTGTACAAAAAGACAATCTTTAAGTACAATAGTTCCTTCTCTAAAAATTAACTCTACGGTTCCAATGGCCGTAGCTGCAACACTTGCAGAAGTCCCCAAGTAAGGCGTTACTTCTCCTTCACTCAGTCTTCTGCTTACCTTGAACCCCTACAGTGAGTTACATGCATGAGTTGAAGCCCCGGAGTCAATACACTAGGACGCAGAAGCAACCAACAAATTAGTTTCTATGACACAAGATTCGAAATTACCTTTCTTGGATTCCAGGTATTGAGTACAATTCCTATTCGAGTGGCTGGTCTGCTTGCAATAATGACAGGCATCTGATGCCTTGTCTTTCCTCCACTTCTTGGGTTTGGTGGCCTTCTTCTGAGACTTTCTCTTTGCCCTCCTCTTCTTGCCCGATTTGCTTGCTTCAACAAGCATGGCAATGGGCTCATCCTTCTTAATCAATTCTTCGGCCCTCTACAACATATTGTTGAGTTCCTGCAAGCTGACATTCAGCTTGTTCATGTTGTAATTCATGATGAATGGATTGAAGGACGGAAGCAAAGAGTTGAGAATAGCATCAATCTGGGTTACCAGATCCAACCCGGATCCGAGAGCCTCCAGTTCGTTAATATAACCCATCATCCGAAGACAATGGTCATGAACTTGTTGCCCCTTGGACATCTGCGCGGTCATGAACTGCTTCAAGACCTTCTGTCGAGTAGAACGGTTATGCTCTTCATACATTGTCTTGAGACTATCCAATATGTCTAATAGCTATAATTATAACCCTAGCAAGTGCACTAGTTATCAAGTAGTATTAAAATATTGTTCCCATGAGGATTTAACAAAATAAGTATTAGAACTACAGCCTTCCTTAATTATTTGGACAATTGAAATTCAGATCCAACACTAAGAACTACTGAAAATAGAAAAAGAAAATAAAAGCAAGGGCAATCAATAACTGAATATGCAACGATTAAGTGAAATCGCTAGGACCATTGGTCCACCTAACCATTCCAATGAATATTAATRGATGCGATTAACCAAGATAATTTGTCATTCCCATAAGCTGAAGTTTTTCCAATTTTATTTAATATTCTTTCCCAAGATATATTAAACCTACTTCTATCAAGTAACCTCTCGATCCCTCAACTAGAGTTCTCAAGATAGAAATGCATTAAGTGCAAGAAAAAATCATACATTCAGATGAATCATGTGTATATATCCCTATATACCATTCAATTCACACCATGAATTATGTAGTCTAATATATGAATTCCTCTCCCGATTCACTCATATAAACCTAATCAATTAAGAGATGGCCACTCCTAATCGCATTAATCAAATAACTCATAGACTATATGAAAATCACGATCTTGGATGAATAATAATAATAAAAATATATTCATTATCATGGTTAGGCTTTTCATAGCCCTATCTATAAATAAATCAGTTCATGATAAAGGAAATAAAACAATCAAGAGGAAAGAAAGAACTCATGATTTCATCCTAGGAGCTGAGATCTTCTCTTCTTCTTGCCGCCACCTCCTTCTTAAAGCTTTTTTGATGCTTGGCAAGACTGAATATCATGATTTCACCCTAGGAGATGAGTCCAATTTAATGTAAATTAAGAGTGGAAAGATTGAATATTCATAGATAAGAATATGATAAATTTTATTTGCATCAATGTCCTTGGCAAGTTTGATTTGATCGAACTGCCTCTATATTGGATTGTCCAACGAGGCAATGATATAGCAACGGGCAAGCGAGTTTTTCTCCTCCCATTCTTGGTATTCTCTTCTCCAAGCCTCAAAAGCCTTATCTCCCGGATGATCCGGGGCAGGATTTCTGGCTACCTTATCCAATTTCTCAGAGGTTAAGACCAGCATGAGGTTACAGTACCAGTCGGCATAGTTTGGGCCCTTAAGCTTGTTGTCGTCAAGAAGCTTTGCAAATKRTMCRTTTGYCATTTTCTGATAAAAGADSAAACATCAGTCCACAACCTAATTTGATTCATGCTCATTACATAGATATGGCTTTTAAACTATGTTCCATTCCCATTTATTCATCTCTTAGATTTCCTTCCTATCTCAGTAACGGAGACAACGACTTGTCTCTGAAAATGTGGGAAATCACATAGGGTGCATGGAACCAACTGTTTCAGCTACAAAACACCACCACCTTTCTATGAAGGATCATATCCTCTCATCATATTAGTTTTCCCTTTGGCCTCTGTCAAACAAGGTTCATAGCCATTTTAGGTTAAACCTTCCTGTCTAGTGAGTGCTCACCCATCATATTCGTGAACGCCAAGGTACCRTGAGAGAGTTCCCATTTTCTGGTGAAGCCCCTCCTAGCCCATAATGTATTACCCTCAATGGTCTTACACTTAACCTCTCAGCCCATAATGATCAAACACTGCTCGACAAAGAGGACCTCTCCCTCGGCTGCAAGGAACAGTGATGCACTCTCTACTCACATGGATCCCGGGAATTAAAACCTTTTGCAAACATTTTGAAACCATAATATATATATATATATGTATATATTTTGCAAAACAAAATTTCAATGATTGAAATCGACTTCCGAAGCCTTGGTTTCCATCAGAGAGAGTGCATCCCTGATCATTACCTTTGTCTGACAAAGGGGTTGATCCTGTCACTATGATCACCCACTCAGATGAATTCTCGGACACTGTCCTAACATACCCAGGTTTTGACCCCCTCTAAGGATCTCACTAATTGGGATATCAAAGACACCCCAATCCGACACCTAGTGCAGTATCATAATTGAGTCTAGGGGTCAGTTGTAACTTTCCAGTTTTGCCCACTAATCTCCAAGGTCCAGGGCAATACTGGAAATCTGGTCCAGTTCAAGGTTTCAAGTAAACCTACACTGCGTGTGCTTTGGGTTTCACCCTGGTAGCTAAGACAGGCCACCCCAACACATGGCAGCACACCAGTGTCAGCCTTAGCAGGATAAATCTCCCCAGACTTATCCAATGGCTGTGAACATTCTAAACTAACATGAGTCTCATTAAGTGTCCAGTTTAAGGGTATTACACAGAAACACACCACAAGAACATGAATCAAATATGTACTTTATTCATTTACAATAAATGTCATAAGTACACCAATCTTATTGGAGCTAAGGGCATACAACTATCTAACAAATATTTCTTCCCTAGACCAACAAATTGCAAGTCTGACTTCTCTTGCTCGTCAAATGGTTGTAGGTAACATGCAAACGGTAAAGGCTTGCGAGATATGTTCAGTTGTAGGGCATCCAACTAATATGTGCCCAACTCTTCAAGAAGAGCCTATTGAGCAAGTAAATGCAGCAGGTGGTTTTCCAGGGCAACCACAATGAAAGTATGATCCCTATTCGAGCACATACAATCCAGGATGGAGGGATCATCCCAATCTCAGCTATGGGAATCCGCAAAACCGCCTGACTTTCTAGCAATATTAGCTGCACCCCCCTATACAACAGCTAGCCCAATTTTTTGATTCAGGTATGTCTTTAGAGGATATTGTTAAATCTCTTGCCACTAATACTTTGTTATTACAACAGGAGATGAAACAATTTCAGCAAGAGACACGGGTCAATATTCAACATTTGGACAATCAGATGGGCCAAATGGCGACCGCAATTAATCGGTTAGAGGCGCAAAGTTTGGGGAAATTACCCTCTCAAATGGTTGTGAATCAAAAAGAAAATGCATGTGCAATCGTTTTGAGAAGTGGTAAAGAGGTTGAGGCCCTAGCAAGGGCAGCCCCCACATTGCCGAACCAAGAAAAGGAGAAAGACACATTCCCAATGATGAAGTACCTAAGGGAAAGTTTCCACCCTTTTCTGATTATAAACCGGTACCTCCTTTTCCTAATGCTTTAGCAGGTTCTAGAAAAGATGAGTAGTATAAAGATTTTTATGAGACTTTTCGTAGATGTGAGGTAAACATTCCACTTTTAGATGCTATTAAACAAGTACCTCGTTATGCTAAACTCCTGAAAGGATTGTGTACCATAAGAGGAAACAAAAAGTAAAAGGATGTGAAAAGGTGAAAGTAGGGGAGAATGTTTTTACAGTTATTCAAAGAAAACTCCCTACAAAGTGCAAGGATCCAGGTATGTCACTATCCCCTGCATGATAGGTAACACTAGAATTGAGAAGGCCATGTTAGACTTAGGAGCTTCTATTAATGTCATGCCATATTCTATATATGCTTCTTTGAAACTTGGACCTTTGAATCAGACTGGTGTAGTGATTCAATTGGCTAATAGATCTAATGCCTATCCTAAGGGTGTAGTTGAGGATGTTCTTGTGAAAGTAGATGATTTGGTTTTTCCTGCTGATTTTTATGTGCTTGATATGGATAATGGTGATCAAACCACTCCTATTCAGCAAGGAAGACCATTTTTAAAAACATCCAAGACAAAGATAGATGTTCATAATGGCACACTCACCATGGAATTTGATAGTGAAATTGTTAAGTTTAATATTTATGATGCCATGAAATATCCTGCTGATGATAATCCTATTTGTTCTATTGATGCGATTGATTCTTTGGCACAGGAAGTCTTTGAACTCGATGGGAAGGATGGACTAGAAGTTTCCATCAGTAAGCATCTTGAGAAAGAGGAGCCAATGCTGAATGCTGATTTGCAGGAAACTGTTGCAGCAATGGATGATTCACCAGAGTTACAACAGTCAGGTAATGCTCCTTATGTTATATTGCCGATATCTGACAGGAGACCTTTACCCGCTATTTTGTAGGCCCCCATTCCAGAATTGAAGCCTCTCCCTAGTTACCTCAAGTACGTATTCCTTGGAGATAGAAAGACATTACCGGTGATAACCTCTAGTAGCCTTAGCGCACCACAAGAAGAGCAACTTGTGCAGGTTCTCAAGGAGCACAAGACGGCTATCGGTTGGACAATTGTGAATATCAAAGGAATCAGCCCGTCTACATGCATGCATCGCATCTTGCTTGAAGAAGGATCGGAACCTTCCCATCAACCACAAAGAAGCCTGAACTCACCCATGATGGACGTAGTGAAGAAGGAAATCCTCAAACTTCTTGAAGTCGAAGTGATCTACCCCATTTCTGAAAGCAGTTGGGTTAGCCCGGTTCAAGTGGTTAAAAAGATAGGAATAACTGTGTTGAAAAATCAGAATGATGAATTGGTTCCCACCCATATTCAGAACGGGTGGCGGGTTTGTATAGATTATAGAAAATTAAATGCTGTAATCCGCAAGGACCACTTCCCTTTACCTTTTGTTGATCAAATGCTTGAAAGGTTAGCTGGTCATTCTTACTATTGTTTCCTTGATGGCTATACAGGGTATTTTCAGATTGCAATTTCTCTAGAAAATCAGGAAAAGTTAACTTTCACATGCCCATTCAGGACCTTTGCATATCGTCACATGCCCTTTGGACTTTGCAATGCCCCAGCCACTTTCCAAAGGTGTATGATCACCATATTTTCAGATTACACTGAGAATATCATAGAAGTCTTTATGGATGATTTCACAGTTTATGTAGACTCCTTTGGTAACTGTTCGCATAACCTTACACTTGTTCTTCAAAGATGCATAGAAACTAATCTTGTGCTGAATTCTGAAAAATGTCATTTTATGGTTGAATGTAGATGACATTCTACTCAATGGGAATGATGTAGGAATGTTAACTACGGTGAAAGTGTGGCTTTCACTGCAATTCTCTATGAAAGATCTTGGAGAAGACACCTATATCTTGCGACTTCGACTCTATAGAGATAAATCGAAAAGGATAATAAGATTATCCCAGTCTACTTACATTGACAAAATTGTCAAGAGATACAGCATGAAGAACTCCAAGAAAGGAAATGTTCCTTTCAGGCATGGAGTCACTCTCTCCAAGGGTATGTCTCCTAAGACTCACAAGGAGATTGAGGCCATGAAGGAGATTCCCTGTGTCTCAGCCATAGGGAGCATCATGTATGCCATGCTGTGCACTCGTCCTGAAATTGCTCAGGCAGTGAGTGTGGTAAATAGATACCAATCTAACCCAGGACAGGAACACTGTACAATACTGATAAACATACTCAAACACCTTCGAAGGAAAAAAGAGTTTTGTCTGGTATTCAATGGTAGTTCATGATAGATCCAAGGGTATACTGATAACGATTTCTAGTCAGATCCAGATGATAGAAAGTCTACATTTGGGTACATCTTTACGATGGGGGCCTGTGTAGTTAGCTGGAAAAGTAGCAAACAAGGTTCCACTACAGATTCCACAACCGAAGTCGAATACATTGCCGCAAGTGAAGCTGCTAAAGAAGCTGTTGGATGGAGAAGTTCATTCAAGAATTAGGAGTAGTTCTATCCAGCACATCACCCATTCCACTATTGTGTGACAACAATGGAGCTATAGCTCAGGTTAAAGAGCCACGAGCCCACTCAAAGTCGAAGCATATCGAGAGGAAGTACCATGTACTGCAGGAGATAGTTGGTAGTGAGGACATCCTGATTCAGAAAGTAGCATCAATGGAGAATGTAGTAGACCCATTGATTAAGCCACTTACATAGAAAGTGTTTGAGAAACACATGGAAATTATGGGACTCCGACCTGTACCCGATTGGACCTCAGTGCAAGTGGGAGTTGTTAAACAGTTATGCATTTAGCTCCAATCAAATTGATGTATCTTTTGACATTTATAGTAAATGAATAAAGTACATAATTTATTCATGTCATTATGATGTGTTTCAGTGTAATACCCTTAAACTAGAGACTTATGAGACTCGTGTTAGTTTAGACTCTTACAGTCGTTGGATAGTTCTGGGGAGATTTATCCTACCAAGGCTGACACTGATGTGCCGCCAAGTTGGTTGGGGTGGCATGTCTCAACTACCAGGGTGAGACCTGAGGTATATGCAGTGTGGGTTTTCTTGAAACCCTGAACCGGACCAAATTCTAGTATTGCCCTGGACCTTTGAGATAGACAGGCAAAATTAGAATGTTACAGTTGACCCCTAGACTCAATTATGGTACTGCACTAGGTGTCGGATTGGGTTGTCTTTGATACGCCAATCAGTGAAATCCTTAGAGGGGATCAAAACCTGGGTATGTTGGGACAGTCCAAGAATTCATTTGAGTGGGTGATCATAGGGACAAGATCAGCCCCTTTGTCGGACAAAATGAATGATTAGGGAATGCACTCTCTTTGATGGAAACCTAAACTATTGGCAGTTGATTTCAAACGTTGAGATTTATTTTTGCAAAATATATTTACATAGAGATATACATATATATATATATTATGGTTTCAAAATGTTTGCAAAATGTTTTAATTCCTGGGATCCATGTAAGTACAGAGTGTAGCACTCTTCCTTGTAGCCAAGGGAGAGGTCTTCTCTTGTCTAGCAGTGTTTGATCATTATGAGCTGAGAGGTTAAGTGTAAGACCATTGGGGATAATACCTGATGGGCTAATCTTGCATCTGCCCATACTCCTTGGGTTTTCATAAAGTAGCTGGACCCAAGGACCATTTAGTGTAAATGTTGGGCCCATTAAGAGCCCATGGTATTTGCACTCAGGGGTTTACTTTCTCCTATAGTTAATTCGGCCACGCCTTGTAACAAAGACTAGGCTAAACCCATGTGACTGATGTTTAGATCAATGTTTGGGTCCCACGCCATACAAAGAATGCCAATTGTGCAGCAGGTTAAGGGGTAAGTGAGCCCATAAGCTTAATGGGCCTTGATGAAGGAAGATTTAGCCTGACCTCGCAAATCACGGCACGTGGCAAAAAAGGCAAGCAGCTCGGCACTCAAGACAGCATACCGAGGGTACAAACGCCAAATGGAAGGGACCAGCAGGCCCGAGCTCCCTACTTAGAGCTCAAACTCCCTAGCAAGAGGCCCGAGCTCCCTACTTAGTGCCCGAGCTCCCTAATTAGAGTTCGAACTCCCTAGCAAGAGGCCCGAACTCCCTACATTAGTGATCGAACTCCCTGGCAAGAGGCCCGAGCTCCCTACTTAGAGTTCAAACTCCCTAGCAAGAGGCCCGAACTCCCTACTTAGTGATCGGACTCCCTGTGAGGAGCCCGAACTCTCCCCTTTTGACCCCGAGTCACACAAAGCAGGGGCCCGAACTGGCCCGTCTTATGACAGTTCGAGGCCTCCCCTTATCCGAACTTGAGACTTTGCCTCACGCACCGCTCCAGGCACTTCGCTTCCGGAGCATTGAATTGGACGAACCACGCCATACCTAACACCGAAGGAGTCCGTATCCAGGGGCGGCGCACCTGACTGACTTGGGATCTGACGTTTGACGGCCGCATTTCCAATAGCCACCTGCCACCGTCACCTGTCACCACTGCCTCCAGTTACAGAGACGGCTCCGACAAAAGGAGCAGTGATGGTTCTGTCCCAGCAGAGGCGATGATGCCCGAATTGGCCGAAGCACGGAAATACTCATTCCCGATCTGACAGGAGTCTAGGAGTGAGTGCGCGAGGTGGTTATAAAAGGCTCTCCACCCCCAAAGAGGAGGTATGCAAACTTTGCGCTATCTGGTTTATCTTGCCTTTGAAGGATTCTAACTTAAGCTTCGGAGCCTTTACACTGGGTTCTCCCTGGAGCTTCTTCATCTCCCCCGTTTCAGGTCCCCCGCTACTCGATTCAGAGGCAAGGTCATTGACAGCTAAGACCGGCCGGATTGCGCATCATCAATTGGCGCTGTCTGTGGGAAATCTTCAAAAAGCCTCCCTCCAAACTCTCATGCCCCCTTTCCTTCTTCAAAAAACCCAACACTCATGGCCTCTTCCAGCAACGCCGGACGCGGCACAGAGACAAACACCACCGGGGAACAGCTTCAAGTTCCCGTGGTGTGCGTTGGACAGTTCACCATTCCCCTTTCGGTGGATG
>NW_010729184.1:1005142-1019007 GCF_000365185.1 Nelumbo nucifera
CTGGAAACCTCCTAATACGATTAGGAGAGAGCTGATCTAATCTGCAGATAAGATAAGGGTTTTCCCTTATCACTTAAAGGGAATTCTGATCCAAATATGATTTGGATCAGCAACTCCTAATGGGATTAGGAGCTGATCCCTTTAAGCTTATAAAAGGAGGAGGGTCGGCAGCCTTTAGAAGACATTGATATTCACATCCTCTTCAGAGCTGAAATCATAGAAGAGAGAATTTAGCATCACTACGCTAAATCTCTCTTGCCGCCTCCTTCCGGTCGCCGCCATATCTGCCAGTTCGATCTCCTCTTGTCAGTAGGAGTGATCAAGATTGGATCTTGATATCAGTCCTTTGTGAAAGGGCTGATTGGAAGTAGTGCTCACATGCCGTCCAACTGATTCTTGCGAAGGATCTGGTTCTTTTGAAGAACGATGCTGATTCTGCTCCATCCTACACTGTATCATCTTCAATGGGAGCAGTTTTTAGTTCCTTCCTTGGGCGTGAACACCTCCATTGAGAGATACTATTTCTCCGTATCAGGTATATCCCTCTCCTACTGATTTTGTTCAAATCTGGTTCGATTCTTGGTTCAAGATTGATCCTTGAAAAATATGATTTTTCTAAAATAGGTAATACGATTCCCAGTAGGATGGAGATAAAATTTTTGAAATTCGCCCATTCTAATCCGCAAGTTTCGGGCATCCATACGATGAATATCTCATCCCTTCACCCCCCTCTCTCTCTCTCTAGGGGCCTCCCCTTGAGTTAATGTTTGATTAGTAATGTAAGAGAAATGGGGAGTAAGAGATCTGAAATTCGTCAAATCACAAGTCTTGGGCTTCAAGAAAGCTTTTTCACAAAAAAAGGTAACGGTTCTTCAAAGAAAAAGGTGTTCAGTCAAGATTTCTTCTTTGGTGAAATGTTTTCTTTGATTTGGGAGTGGTTTGCACGGGTTTCATGCATCCAATGAAAGCTTAGGGCATTCCTATCATGGCAGTCTCATATTTGGGGGTTGTAAGTGGTAGAAAATATAATTTTGGTGAACTTTAAAGTGTTATTTTGTATTTTCTTAGTTTTAAGTAGGGACGCCATGGGGTTTTGGGATTTTTGGATCTATTAGGCTCTATTTCATTGGTACAAGTTTTTTAATGGGTCAAGAATATGTTTAACATCAGATAAAAAGATGAATCTAGTCATGAAATTTGGCGTGTTAGGGTTATTTGGGTCTCTAAACATAGTGATTATGTCTAATTGGTCAAATAAGGTTAGGATGATTGAGATTAATGGCTGATAAGTTCAAATCAATGAGATTTGTCAAAATAGAATCTTGATTTGATGAAGGGTTCAACAAAGAAATTTTGGGATCAAAATTAGTTGGTAGGCAGTTTTGATTGTCCCAAATCTTATGGAAGCTACAGATCGTTGATTAGAGGATATATTTAGTTCAAATCATGGTCTTATCTTATGGTTTTCCAATCAACAAGAGGGTCCAAAATGAAATCTTACTTTTTTAATTGTCAAATTAAGGTGTTTGGTCAAGAAATTTGATGTGTTGAGTGTTTTCGGGTCTCCGAATACAATGGTGAGGTCTAATTGGTCATGAACTTGGTATAACGAATGGTAAGCCCTAATTAATGAGGTTTTCTAAAATAGGATCTATGTTTAATGGGGAGTCAAATAGGAAAATTTTGAGCTACAATTTGGTAGGTAGCATGGATTAGGGTGAGGAGTCATGTGGATCATTTTAATCTGAGAAAGATATGGTCAATCTTGGTAGTCGTTTTGGGTCATCAGAATGAGATCTTGATGTTTTTGCATTTGGTTATCATATATTCGAGTTGGAACTTGCTAGTTGATTGTTTCCTAGTGATCTTGAGGTGATGGATGTGATGGATTTGATTTTGTAGTTATTGCAATCTAAATATCAAATACATCCAGGATGTTAGAAAGGAAATTGGTGTAATGAACAGTGGACCTTTGAAGTTTAGTCATGAAAACTAATGTATAACTTAGTTATAGTTTTCCAAGTCTGGGGATGATATCTGATCGCACGTTGATATTGAACTCAAGGTTCTTATTTGTCCAGGGGGTTGTGTCAAAGGAGGGAATTTTGGGTTTAGGAAAGTTTCAATTTGATCTGGTTGTGTTTCCATGTTTTTGAGATCTAAGAGGAGGGTATGAAGAGGTAGGGTGAAGAGACTGAGAAAAAATTGGGTGCTGACACTCACAGCATTAAAGTTCCTCGTGGCAAATAAACTAATATTGTAACATGTTTCTTGTTGATTTATCAACATATAATGGATTATTGATTGCACCACAACAAAACACACATTTTATCATCGTTAGTGCTTTTATTTCTAATTGCAACACAACATGTCATGACTCAAAATAATAATAATGAAAATGAAAAATGAAAATGATGATTATGAGAACTTGGTAACAGGTCCTTTTCCACCTTCTAGGCGTGTAGCATGTCTAGAATCATTACAACCTTTGACCATCCACTTATTGTATTGAATTTGCAAATTCACTTATCACCGTGAAATAATCCTATTTGTTCTGTTGATGCGATTGATTCTTTGGCACAGGGAGTCTTTGAACTCGATGGGAAGGATGGACTAGAAGTTTCCATCAGTAAACATCTTGAGAAAGAGGAGCCAATGCTGAATAATGATTTGCAAAAAACTGTTGCAGCATTGGATGATTCTCCAGAGTTACAACAGTCAAGTAATGCTCCTTATGTTATATTGTCAATTTCTGACAGGAGACCTTTACCCTCTGTTTTGCAGGCCCCCATTCCAGAATTGAAGCCTCTCCCTAGTCACCTCAAGTACGTATTCCTTGGAGACAGAGAGACATTACCGGTGATCATCTCTAGTAGCCTTAGCGCACCACAAGAAGAGCAACTTGTGCAGGTTCTCAAGGAGCATAAGATGGCTATCGGTTGGATGATTGTGGATATCAAAGGAATCAGCCCGTCTACATGCATGCATCGCATCTTGCTTGAAAAAGGAGCGGAACCTTCCCGTCAACCACAAAGAAGCCTGAACTCATCCATGATGGACGTAGTGAAGAAGGAAATCCTCAAACTTCTTGAAGTCGGAGTGATCTACCCCATTTCTAACAGCAGTTGGGTTAGCCTGGTTCAAGTGGTTCCCAAAAAGATAGGAATAACTGTGGTAAAAAATCAGAATGATGAATTGGTTCCCACCTATATTCAGAACGGGTGGCGGGTTTGTATAGATTATAGAAAATTAAATGTTGTAACCCACAAGGATCACTTCCCTTTACCTTTTATTCATCAAATGCTTGAAAGGTTAGCTGGTCATTCTTACTATTGTTTCCTTGATGGCTATACAGGGTATTTTCATATTGCAATTGCTCCAGAAGATCAGGAAAAGACAACTTTCACATGCCCATTCGGGACCTTTGCATATCGTCGCATGCCCTTTGGACTTTGCAATGCCCCAGCCACTTTCCAAAGGTGTATGATCACCATATTTTCAGATTACATTGAGAATATCATAGAAGTCTTTATGAATGATTTCAAAGTTTATGTAGACTCCTTTGGTAACTGTTTGCATAACCTTACACTTGTTCTTCAAAGATGCATAGAAACTAATCTTGTGCTGAATTCTGATAAATGCCATTTTATGGTTGAATGTAGATGACATTCTACTCAATGGAAATGACGTAGGAATGTTAACTACGGTGAAAGTGTGGCTTTCACTGCAATTCTCCATGAAAGATCTTGGAGAAGACACCTATATCTTGGGACTTCGACTCTATAGAGATAAATCGAAGAGGATAATAAGATTATCCCAATCTACTTACATTGACAAAATTGTCAAGAGATACAGTATGAAGAACTCCAAGAAAGGAAATGTTCCTTTCAGGCATGGAGTCACTCTCTCCAAGGGTATGTCTCCTAAGACTCACAAGGAGATTGAGGCTATGAAGGAGATTCCCTATGCCTCAGCCGTAGGGAGCATCATGTATGTCATGTTGTGCACTCGTCCTGAAATTGCTCAGGCAGTGAGTGTGGTAAGTAGATACCAGTCTAACCCAGGACAGGAACACTGTACAATAGTGAAAAACATACTCAAACACATTCGAAGGACAAAAGAGTTCTGTCTAGTATTCAATGGTAGTTCACTATAGATCCAAGGGTATACTGATAACGATTTCCAGTCAGATCCAGATGATAGAAAGTCAACATTTGGGTACATCTTTATGATGGGGGCCTGTGTAGTTAGTTGGAAAAGTAGCAAACAAGGTTCCACTACAGATTCCACAACCGAAGCCGAATACATTGCCGCAAGTGAAGCTGCTAAAGAAGTCATTGGATGGAAAAGTTCATTCAGGAATTTGGAGTAGTTCTATCCAGCACATCCCCCATTCCATTGTTGTGTGAAAACAATGGAGCTATAGCTCAGGTTAAAGAGCCACGAGCCCACTCGAAATCAAAGCACATCGAGAGGAAGTACCATGTACTGCAGAAAATAGTTGGTAGTGAGGACGTCCTGATTCAAAAAGTAGCATCAATGGAGAATGTAGCAGACTCATTGATTAAGCCACTTACATAGAAAGTGTTTGAGAAACATGTGGAAATTATGGGACTCTGGCCTGTACCCGATTGGACCTAAGTGCAAGTGGGAGTTGTTAAACAGTTATGCACTTAGGTCCAATCAAATTGATGTATCCTTTGACACTTATTGTAAATGAATTAAGTACAAAATTGATTCATGTCATTGTGGTGTGTTTCAGTGTAATACCCTTAAACTGGAGACTTATGAGACTCGTGTTAGTTTAGAATCATCATAGTCGTTGGATAGATAGGGGCAGATTTATTAGGCTGACACTGATGTGCCGCCAAGTTGGTTGGGGTGGCTTGTCTCAACTACCAGGGTGAGACCTGAGGTATACGTAGTGTGGGTTTTTTTGAAACCCTAAACTGGACCAAATTCCAGTACTACCCTGGACCTTGGAGATAGATAGACAAAACTAGAATGTTACAGTTGACCCCTAGACTCAATTATGGTACTGCACTAGGTGTCGGATTGGGTTGTCTTTGATACGCCAATCAGTGAAATCCTTAGAGGGGGTCAAAACCTGGGTATGTTGGGACAGCCAAGAATTCATCTGCGTGGGTGATCATAGGGACAAGATCAGCCCCTTTGTCAGACAAAGTGAATGATTGGGGAATGCACTCCCTTTGATGAAAACCTAAACTGTTGGTAGTTGATTTCAAACGTTGAAATTTATTTTTGCAAAATATATTTACATAGAGATATACATATATATATATATATATATATTATGGTTTCAAAATGTTTGCAAAAGGTTTTAATTCCTGGGATCCATGTAAGTACAGAGTGTAACACTATTCCTTGTAGCCACAGGAGAGGTCATCTCTTGTCTAGTAGTGTTTGATCATTATGGGCTGAGAGGTTAAGTGTAAGACCATTGAGGGTAATACCTGATGGGCTAATCTTGCATCTGCCCATAGTCCTTGGGTTTTATAAAGTGGCTGGACCCAAGGACCATTTAGTGTAAATGTTGGGCCCATTAAGAGCCCATGGTGATGGACTCAGGGGTTTACTTTCTCCTATAGTGAATTCGGCCACACCTTGTAACAAAGGCTAGGCTGAACCCATGTGGCTGATGTGTAGATCAATTTTTGGGTCCCACGCCGTACAAAGAGAGCCAACTGGGCAATAGGTTAAGGGGTAAGTGAGCCCATAAGCTTAATGGGCCTAAAGCCCAATTCGAACTGGGATTAAATTAGTTAATTAATAGGAGGCAAGATCTGATTTATAATCTGCTTAGGATTTGCTGAAGAGTCTAGATCAAAATATCAGATTTTGATGAAGAAATTCTCTCCTAATTAGATTAGACGGTTGTTCCAAAGAAGACTATAAATAGGGGGAGAATTCTTCAGTTTCAACACATAGAAACCTATATATTTCTCTCATATTCTTGCCATCCCTACCCAATTCGATCTCCTCTTGTGGAATGGATCAAGAAAGGTTATCGATATTGTTTCTTGGCTAAAGAAACAATATGAAGATGTGCTCACTAGCCCCTATTTGATTATTGCTGAAGAGTCCTAGTTCTTGCTGAAGAGCCACCATGTCGATCCTACTTCATCACACACTGTGTCATCCTCAGTGGAAGCGGGTTTTGGTCTTCTCCTTGGGCGTGAACACCCTCATTGGGAGTTACTACTACTTTGTATCAGGTATATCCCTCTCCTCCCTTTTGGTTTCAGATCTACTCTGGTTTGGGTTCAAGATTGATCATTGAAAATGTAGTTTTCTAAAATAGGGAATGCGATTCTCGGATTGGAGAAAAAGAAATTTTTGAAATTTCACCAAACCTTCCTGCAGGGTTCGGCCATCCATCACTATGATTACCCACTTAAGTGAATTCTCAGACTGCCCCAACAAACACAGGTTTTGACCCACAAATGATCTCACTGATTGGCATATCAAAGATAGCCCAATGCAACACCTAGTGTAGTACCATAATCAATTCTAGGGGTTATGTTTAACTTTCCAGTTTTGCTCATCAATCTCCAAGGTCAGGGCATAACTAGAAAGTGGTCCGGGTAAAGTGTTTCAACAAAACACAAACTACTTGTGCTTTGGGTCTAACCCCAGTAGTTAAGGCAAGCTGCCCGAACTTCTTTGGCAGCACATTAATGTCAACCTTGACAAGATAAACTTCCCAAGTCTATCTAACGGTTGAGAACATTTTAAACTAGCACAAGTCTCATAAGTGTCCAGTTTAAGGGGAAATTTTATAAAACATACCAATATTAACATGAAACAATAATGTACTTATATTCATTTACAATAAATGTATATGTACATCAATCTGATTGAAGTTAAGGGCATACACTGTCTAACAGAGGCTGCATTCCTTGTACACATTGTTCGACGAAGCTCTTCTCGATTGCATGCTCGTCAAAGATAGAAAGGGTTAGCTTCTGAAACCTCATGACATAGGTCAGGAGGTCTTCCCCTGGGCACTACTCTGTATTGTGCAAATCTGCCATTGTCAACTCTGCCCATGAGTTGATGCTCCCCGTAGTGAGGTTGATGAACCAAGTATTTGCCGGCCCTATCAAAGCTTAGAAAAGTCACAAACCTTTAGATCCCAATTGAGAGTGAAGGACCCCAATTTTAGACAATGTACGCCCTCAGCTCCAATCAGCTTGATGTACATTAGGACACTTATTGTAAATGAATAAAGTACAGATTCGATTCATGTTATTATGGTGTGTTTCTGTCTAATATACCCATAAACTGGACACTAATGAGACTTGTGTTATTTTAAAATCTTCAAAGCCCTTGGATAGATCTGGGGAGATTTATCCTGCTAAGTTGGTTGGGGTGGCTTGTCTTACCTTCCAAGGTGAGACTTGAGGTACATGCAATGTAGGTTTTCTTGAAACCCTAAACTGGACCAAATTCCAGTATAACCCTAGACCATGGACATAGATGGGCAAAACTAGAATGTTACACCTGACCCCTAGACTCAATTATGTACTGCGCTAAGTGTCGGATTGGGCTGTCTTTGATAAACCAATCAGTGAGATCCTTAGAGGGGGTCAAAACTTGGGTATGTTGGGACAGTCCAAGAATTCATCTGAGTGGGTGATCATAGTGACAGGATTAGCCCCTTTGTCGGACAAATTGAATGATTGGGGAATGCACTCTCTCTGATGGAAACCTAAACTGTCGGCAGCTGATTTCATATGTTAAGATTTGTTTTTGCTAAATATATTTATATAGAGATATACATGTATATATTATGGTTTCAAAATGTTTGCAAAAGGTATTAATTCTTGGAGATACATGTAAGTAGAGAGTGCAGCACTGTTCCATACAGTCAAGGGAGAGGTCCTCTCATGTCTGGCAATGTTTGATCGTTATGGGGTGAGAGGTTAAGTGTAAGGCCATTAAGGGTAATACCTGATGGGCTAATCTTGCATCTGCCCACAGTCCTTGGGCTTTCATAAAGTGGTTGGACCCAAGGACCATTAAGTGTAAATGTTGGACCCATTAAAAGCCCATGGTGATGGACTCACGGGTTTACTGTCTCCTATAGTAAATTCAGCCAGGCCTTGTAAATAAGGATGGGCTGAACCCATGTGGCTGATGTGTATGTGTAGATCAATGATAGGGTCCAACACCATACAAAGAAAGCCAAGCTAGCCAGTATTAAAAAGGAAGTGAGCCTAAAAGCTTAATGGGCCTAAACCATTTCAAACTAGGTTAATTGGATTAATTAATTAGGGATGAATCTGGGTATGGATCAAAAGATGAGGATAAGAAGATAACTCTTATCCACTTAAAGAGTCCAGATACAAATATAGATTTGGATCAGGAAACTTTTAATTTGATTAGGAGTAGTTAATCTTGACGTATAGATAAGATAAGGGATTATCCTTATCACTTAAAGATTTCGGGTCCAAATAAAGATTAAGATCAAGAAACTCTTAATCAGATTAAAAGATCATCTCTTTGAGGGCTATACATAAAGAGTATGGTGGAATTGAAAAGGGTTACACAGTTTGACTATTTCTGCTTCAAGTTCTCTCTCACTGCTCTTGCCGCCCCACCTTGTTCGATCTCTATCTCTTGGAAGTGATCAAGATTTGATCTTGATATTGTTTCTTGCTGGAAGAAACATTTCTGAAGCTATGCTCACTACCCCATTTGATTCTTGTTGAAGAATTAGAGGTTCTTGGTGAAGAACTACTTGTTGATCCTGCCTCATCCTAAGCTGTGTCATCTTCAATGAAGGGAGGATTGGTACTCTCTTTGGGCATGAACACATGTGTTGGCAGGAGCTTTTTGTGTGGATTCCRCATTAGGTATACCTCTGCCTAATCTTGGTTTCAGATTTGGTTCAGTTTGGTTACAAGAACGAACCTTGAAAAAGTAGTTTTTTAAATTGGGAATACSATTCCTAGATGAGAGTTAGAAAATTTTTGAAATTTCRCTCAACCACCCTGCATGGTTCGGCCATCCATATGATGGATCTCCCATCCCTTCACCCAAGGCGTCTTCAAACTTACTTACATGCTCCTATGGACTCCCCTTCTATCCGTCATACTGCRGCCACTACTAGGGAGGAGTATAACCAACAGGGTACAGTTTGTAGAGGAATCGGTTTGAATATGGCTTCTACAAGACAATTGATGCTTGGGCCTAGTTTCAACATTCCATCATTAGCCCCTAGATGTACTCCTTTAGTTCATCATGATTGAGGGGTGCTTCCATTACCGAGTCTGCTTGGGGAAGGATTCACAACTGCCCTATRGGGGGTTGGCCAACTTGCACGGGTATCAAATTAGCCCTGGTAGGCAGCTCCAGCACAATGGGGTTGGGGTTAGAGGTGTGATGGATGGCAAGGACGATCGCAAGAGCGGTGGTTGAGGTAAATGGGGATTGTTTGGTTCAGGCAGACCGTTGGAGAATAATTTGCAGGTGGCCCTCRTTTCATTTTGCATTTGCTCGATTCGGTCAAACTGAGCATCAAATTCATAGAACTTGTTCGACGGGATTAAGATGTCAACTTGGTCGGTTGCCTCATCTCATATTGGTTCCCTATCTCTAAAAGTGTATTTTCTAGGATGTTATCATGTTCTTCGGGAATGGGTGAGAAATTGATCCTACAAGTGGCCATCCTCTGTGATCAAGGATTAACTAGAGATTCTAATATAAGTATGGTGGTTAGGCTATACTCGGGGATCTCCTTGAAAGAGGAAAGAAGATTGGAGGTGGGAGGTCAATTAGAAGATTAGGGCAAATGGGAATGAAAAGATGGAAGGATTCTCATAATCTGCGTATGCTACTTCCTTTMATGACCCATTTAACTGACATGGCACCAGTGATGTAATCATTTAGTGGGTGCACTTTATTAAACCTACGTGGCACCTTATCACGCATGTAACTTAATGTTGCATGTATACCCGATATTTATTTCCAGTTCATAGTGATTCCACAGTTCTATAATGATCCCAGGTTCATTGCAAAATCGTGCGCATTCGAAGTTCACTGAGGAACTATGCGCATCCGATGTTTATCGCAGAACCATGCATGTCTAAAGTTCGTTGTGGGTTCACATTAGCCAAAGTTTATCTTGACTTGTGTTGAGTATGAGTTGTCATGAATGCACGATGAGTCATATTCTCATCGGAGATGTTCGATGAGTTATAAGCTCATCACAAGTAACCGATGAGTTATAAACTCATCGTAAGCGTCCATGTGGTATCAATTTGGTATCTTTTGTACTTTGATGGTCTAAGCGATCACTATGTATCTACAAGTTCCTTCACTTTGATAGATGTAATATTTCATCGTTTCAAATACATAGAGAAGTTTTCATTTGATCCTTAAGTAAGGTGTTCTAGATCACCCCATGTTGGTGATGGGGGAAATCAAAGCTCTCGATAAATTGTTTTGCTACTCTATTCCATGTCTTTTGGGTGTCTAGGTTGAGCTAGGTATACCAATAAAAAGAGGCTCCTTTTAGGCTCTTGGAAAATAGTTGGGCTAACAATCTTTCATCAGATCCAACTTGCACGGGTATCAAATTAGCCCTGGTAGGTAGCTCCAGCACAACGGGGTTGGGGTTAGAGGTGTGATGGATGGCAAAGACGATCGCAAGAGCGGTGGTCGAGGTAAATGGGGATTGTTTGGTTCAGGCAGACTGTTGGAGAATAATTTGCCGGGTGGCCCTCGTTTCATTTTGCATCTGCTCGATTCGGTCAAACTGAGCATCAAATTCATAGAACTTGTTCGACGGGATTAAGATGTCGACTTGGTCGGTTGCCTCATCTCATATTGGTTCCCTATCTCTAGATGGGTATTTTCTAGGATGTTATCATGTTCTTCGGGAATGGGTGAGAGATTGATCCTACAAGCGGGCATCCTCTGTGATCAAGGATTAACTAGAGATTCAAATGTAAGTATGGTGGTTAGGCTATACTCGGGGATCTCCTTGAAAGACGAAAGAAGATCGGCGGCGGGAGGTCAATTAGAAGATTAGGGCAAATGGGAATGAAAAGATGGAAGGATTCTCATAATCTGCGTATGCTACTTCCTTTCATGAACCATTTAACTGACATGGCACAGTTATGTAATCATTTAGTGGGTGCATTTTATTAAACCTATGTGGCGACTTATCACGCATGTAACTTAGTACCCGATATTTATTTCCAGTTCATAGTGATTCCACAGTTCTATAATGATCCTAGGTTCATTGCAAAATCGTGCGCATCCAAAGTTCACTAAGGAACTATAAGCATCCGATGTTTATCGCAGAACCATGCATGTCTAAAGTTCGTTGTGGGTTCACATCAGCCAAAGTTTATCTTGACTTGTGTTGAGTATGAGTTGTCATGAACACACAATGAGTCGTATTCTCATCGGAGATGTTCGATGAGTTAAAAGCTCATCGCATGTAACCAATGAGTTATAAATTCATCGTAGGCGTCCATGTGGTATCAATTTGGTATCTTTTGTACTTTGATGGTCTAAGCGATCACTCTGTACCTATAGGTTCCTTCACTTTGATAGATGTAATATTTCATCGTTTCAAATACATAGAGATGTTTTCATTTGATCCTTAAGTAAGGTGTTCTAGATCACCCCATGTTGGTGATGGGGGAAATCAAAGCTCTCGATAAATTGTTCTGCTAATCAATTCCATGTCTTTTGGGTGCCTAGGTTGAGCTAGGTATACCAATCAAAAGTGGCCCCTTTTAGGCTCTAGGAAAATAGTTGGGCTAACAATCTTTCATCAGATCCAACCTGAAACATGTTCATGCAATAAAGAAAGATGTGAGCTCTGGGACAACTAGAATCATCGTACTTGTGGAATTTTGGGAATTTAACCTTCTTAAGAATGTCAAGGATGGGGTGAGGGCACAAAGCATTAAACTCAATTGTCTCTTCTGGTTGGGATGCTCGCATGTCCTTCATGTCTACCTTCATCTTGGCCAACTCTTCTTCATAAAGTACAACCGACAATTCTTGTTTGGTGGGAGGATGATGAGAGACTTGCTTCATTACGATCCTAAAAGGTTTTATCATTATTTTAGTGTCTGATTGGTGTTGTACCACATTGTTCTAGCCTAAAAGTTAGTTGTCTTAAGGGTCTACCTTAATGGTTCTATAAGGGTAGCAACCTAAGTTGTAGGCATCTAATAGGTGGGAATAGACTAGTGCAGACTAAGGACTAGTTCTAGTGATGCAACATGTGATGATACGCAATATGCTCATGCAAATATTGCAGCTTGGGAAAAAGCAACGAAAAACTATGACAAAACTGACATGCCCCTAGTATACACCTAAAGCTATCAAGTCTACTAGGACTATGATAACTAGATCTTGGATCCTAAGCAAGAATGGGTTGAGGTTAAACTAGGCTTGACAAGGGTTTAGGGTTCTATAGATGAGGTTGAGGTAATAGACTTGGTGTGAAGTGCTAGAGTTGAAGTGTCTCCACAGATGTTGGTCAAAAGGGAGGGATTGATCCTATTCTATGGTTGTCTATCTATTGATTGGAGGGCTCCTAAGAAGTCAAGCTATGTAGGTAATTAGATAAGACGACTTCCTTAGAGTGGGTCAAGAGAACCTATCAAGGATGTGTAGGGATCTATGAGCAACTAGACTAGGTTATGCAAGGGGAACGTCTTAAATTAGTGGGCCTCTATTGAAAATTAGAAAAAAAAACATTTAGAAAGTTAAAACCAAGGTTGAGCTTGAAGTTGGAAAACAAATCCAATGTTTAAAGAAACATTGAAAAATCTTTTGGGGTTTAAGCAAACTTGATTTACTTTGTTGGTTTTGATAAGATTAAAAAAATATTCATGGACTTTGATATTTTCTCAAGTTTATGTAATGTTGATTTTTGCAATTGACTATACATAACTTGAAATTATGTGAGTTAAGATTTAATAAAGAGATTTTATTTGACAATCCTCAATAGAACTTGATGGTTTGACAGTTTTATTTCACTTCATTTTATGAGCTTTTCCTTTACTGTGTTTTTGTTGACTTGATAGATTTTTATATTAAATGATTCTGGAAATAGATTTTTATTATGAGTTAGGTATTGGGATTTGATACTATTTGGTACATTTGTTCTTTTTCTTCATTTTTATTATTAATTTTGGTACTTGGGCAACTAGTGCTATAATTAGGATCAACGTTTAGTTTTAGAAAATACTCTTGGGTTTTGGAAAATGTTAGGACAAAAAGGAAATATCGAGAGTAATTAGTTCCTGCATCATGTTTATGAAACAACAACCTTTTTGATGTTTCTCCCCAAGAGCAAACTCATTGGGTCAAACATCTATTCAGTTTGGAGGAAAACAAGAAAGATATTTGATTTCGAGAGTTTATGAAGGATCAAAAAAATGTCTTTTTGATATTGACTAATGGAATATCAATCCCTGTTAGACAATTTTTGTATGCCCTTAGCTTCAATCAGTTTTGATGTACTTTTGATATTTAATTTAAATAAAAAAAGTACATGTTTGATTCATGTTGTGTGGTATACTTCTATGTAAGACCCTAAAACTGGACACTTAACGAGACTTGTGTTGGTTATGAATGTTCACAGCCGTTGAATAAGTCTGGGGAGATTTATCCTGCCAAGGCTGACACTGGTGTGCTGCCAAGTGTTGGGGTGGTTTGTCTCAGCGCCAGGGTGAGACCCAAGGCACATGCAGTGCAGGATTAATTAAACCCTTGACCGGACCAGATTTCTAGTATTGCCCTGGACCTTGGAGATTGATGGGCAAAACTGGAAAGTTACACCTGACCCCTAGACCCGATTATGGTACTGC
>NW_010729184.1:1019282-1038795 GCF_000365185.1 Nelumbo nucifera
TATATATTTAAGTATGGTTTCAAAATTGTTTACAAATGGTTTTAATTCTTGGGATCCATGTAAGTAGAGAGTGCAGTACTGTTCCTTGCAGCCGAGGGAGAGGTCCTCTCTTGTCGGGCAGTGTTTGATCATTATGGGCTGAGAGWTTAAGTGTAAGRCYATTKRGGRTRATACTTGATGGGCTAATCTTGCACCTGCCCACAGTCCCTGGGTTTTTATAAGACGGCTTGGCCTAAGGACCACTTAGTGTAAGTGTTGGGCCCATAGGGTCCATGTGATGGGCTTAAGGGGTTCACTGGGCTTTCCAGTGAATTCGGCCAGGCCTTGTAACAGAGGCTGGGCCGAACCCATGTGGCTGGTGTGTAGATCAATGCTTGGGTCCCACACCATACAAAGAAGCTCAACTGGGTAGCAGTTTGGAAGACTTTTGAGCACATAACCTTATTGGGCCTAAAGCCCATTTGGAACTAGGCTGATTTGATCAGTCATTTTTAAGGGGCGAATCTGAGATTAGGATGAGCCCAAAAGCTTATCTAATCTGCGGATAGGATTAAGAAGAGTCCTTATTCAAATACAGATTTGGATAAGAGGCAACTCCTAATATGATCAGGAAAACCTTTCTTAATCATTAAGCAACTGGAAGAAACCATAATCGAATTACATGAATTCGAACCCTAGGGAGACAGAACGCATTCTGCAGTTTTGTGAGATAGGATCTCAGAAACCCTAGAGAAAAGAAAAGCAGTTCGCCATCTATTTCTCTAGCTTCCTCCAGTTATAGCCGCCACCCATCTGTTGCAGTTCGTTTTCTCTGCCAGAGAAAGATCAAGAAACGTTCTTGATATCAGTCTTTCTTGAAAGGCTTATTTGGTTTGGTGCTCATTGTCATCCAGAGGATTCTTGTGAAGGATTCAGTGTGTAGGATGCACTCTGCTGGTTCTGTTCCATAGTTGTTGTGTCATCTTCAGTAGGAGAAAATCTTGGTTCCTTCTTTGGGAGTGAACACCAACTTTGGGAGAAATTTTTTCTCTGGATCAGGTATAATTACTCCCTTCACTTCTCATTCAGATCTGGTTCGGTTCTTGTTCAAGTAGGATCCTTGAATCTTTATTCTAAAATTAGGGAATGTGATTCCCAGTTGAAAGGTAGGTAGAAAATTTTTTAAATTCGCCCACCCATTCCGCAACTGTTTTGGCGTCCATATGATGGATTCTACCATCCCTTTCAATCCCTACCCCATATGTGTATGTACTTGACATTCTAGAGTTTTGAAGGTATGAAGGTCTAAATGACCTTTTGATGTTATTTCTCAAGAGTAACTTGTAGAGATAAACATCTACTTAGCCTAAGTATGGTTGAGGGAATGGAGTATCCTTTGATACTAGTCAAGGGAGGGTTAAACCCTTTACCATATATATCTACTAGATACTCCTAGAGTGGGTTAGGTTGGCCTTTTTGAAGCTACTTCTCAAGAGCTGAGCTCATAGAGTCATGTATGAGCTCAAGATAGGGAACAAAAACTTGAAGTAGGAAGATGGGAATTTTAGCTGAGAGTTTTAGATTCTAATAGTTATAGTTTTGATTTTTTATCCTAATTCCTATATTTCCTATTCTTAATTTCTTTATTATTGCAGTTTGCATCTTAGATGAAATTTGTAGATTCGATTTTGATTTGTTTCCTTTATTTAATTGGTTTTGATTTCTTTTATCTTACATTATTATTGTTATTTGATTTTGATTCAAGATTTTCATGTGTTGAAGCATACTTGGGGTCTAGCATAAATTTGGAGAAAACAGAAAATTTTTAATGGGTTGAAAGCAATTAGGATTTACAATTTTTTTATTTCTAAAGATGACAAACACATAGTGCAACACTCATGGTGTCCTAGTCCTAATTATACTATAGTTCCTCTATATTATTTTCATCTAAGGATTCTATGCATGGGTATTCTAGGTGCGATGCATGAAATTGTTAGGTGGGTTCTAGACTCAGAGGTTCCAACAAAGTTGCTAGCCTTCAAACCTCCACCCATGGACTTGCTAGTTGATTGTTTTGGGTCATCAGAATGAGATCTTGAGGTTTTTGCATTTGGTTATCATAGATTCGAGTTGGGACTTGCTAGTTGATTGTTTCCTAGTGATCTTGAGGTGATGGATGTGTTGGATTTGATTTTGTAGTTATTGCAATCTAAATATCATATAGATCTAGGATGTTAGAAAGGAAATTGGTGTAATGAACGGTGGATCATAGTGACAACTACCAATCGCTGATGCTACTACATGGGACGGATGATGCCTGCCTCTACATAGCCTTCTCTACAACCTTTAGAGACATAGCGAGACTGTGATACCACAAACTGCCTCCTAGCTCAATAAATAATTAGAGCCAATTCGTGGAACTCTTCACCAGACACCACACACTTCGCTACAAGCAAGAAGTGTCCCAAATCAGTCACGAGCTTGTTGAATGTGGTCCAATGGGAGAATGAGTCCCTTAGGGACTAAATTAAAAGATTTAATCTTGAAAGGCTTCAAGTATCGAATCTTGACTCAGTTGTACAGATCACTATGGCCCAGAAGGGAGTCCACCACTCCGATCTTCTTTGGCAACTCGAGTTGGACCCACTAACTTCCATGGAGGCATTCCTCATGGAGGTTGACAAGTTTATCAAGGCGGAGGAGGCTCTCGGGTCCCGGTTAGAGCTGCACTAGGCCGGGAAAAGGAAGAGATCGAAGGAAGAAAGAAGCAACAACAAGCATCAACAGTGAAAGAGTAAGTCACCAAAAAGAAGCAAGTCACCGTGTAGTAGGCAAAGCAAATCACCAAGAAAGAGCCAAACACCACATCGGGGTTCCAGAACAAATGGGCGGTCTAGAACCCCTCCAGTCCAGTGATAGAACTACACCACCCTAAATGCAAAATGGGGTGAAATTTTGATGCAGAATAAGTAAGGAGGCCAGCTATTAGCACCCAATTTTTGCTCAGTTCCTTCACCCTACCTCTTTGTACCCCCATCTTAGACCCCAAAAACTTAGAAACATAACCAGGTTGACTTGCCACTCTTAAAACCCAAAATGCCCCCCTTTGACGCAATCCATAGAACAAACGAGAACCTTGCTCAAACATCATCCCTACACTTGGAAAACTACAACGTAGTTATACATCACTTTTCATGACTAACTCCAAAGATCCACCATTCATCACGCCAACTCCCTTTCTAATGGATCCGATCTATGCGATATTCAAACTCCAACTTCTCAAAATCAAATCCAACACACCCATTCGTTGATTGAAAAACCATAAGCTAAGACCATAATCTGAACTAAAACAATCAATCTACACCTCTAATCAAAGATCCATAACTTCCATTAGACTCAGGACGATCAAAAGTGCCAACCCACCAAATTCCATCCCAAAATTCCCCCGTTTGACCTTCATCAAACAAAGATTCTATTTCAGCAAATCCCATTGACCCAAACTTGTCAACCATAAATCTCAATCATCTCAACCATAAATCCCGTTGACCCAAACAAAGATTCTATTCCAAGAACCGCTCCCACTGAAGATGACATAGTGATAATGAAGCAGAACCAATAGTGTTCGTCCCACGAACCAAGTCCTTCTGAAGAACTCGATAGAAGCAATAAGCACCATACATGATCAACCTTTCAGCAAAGATTGATATCAAGAACCTTTCTTGATCTTTCCCTTATAAAGAAAACGAACTAGCAGTAGATGGTGGCTGAAACTGGAGGAGAGAGCTAGAGCAGAAGGTGGCGAATAGCTTTCTTCTCTCTAGGGTTTTCTCTGAGATCCTATCTCAAGATGTAGTGTGTTCTGCGAATACCCTTAGGGTTTGAATTCTTGTAATTCGAAATTAGGGTTTCCTCCTCTTTACTTAGTGATTAAGAAACCTCCTAATCTCATTAGGAGTTATCCTAATACAAATCTATATTTGGATAAGGAGTCTTCTTAATCCTATCTGCAGATTAGATCAGCCCACTCCTGATCTTATCAGAAGGTTACCAGATTCAAATCCTAATTTGAATTTGGTCTCCATGAGTGGATAGGGTTAAGACCCAATCCTTTTGGCTTGACCTAACCTCAGATCCGCCCCTTTAAGTGACTGATCAAATCAGCCTAGTTCGAAATGGGCTTTAGGCCCAATATGCATCAAGTGCTCAATAGGCTTCCAAACTGCTACCCAGTTGGGCTTCTTTGTATGGCGTGGGACCCAAGCTTTGATCTACACATCAGCCACATGGGTTCGGCCCATCCTTTGTTACAAGGCCTAGCCGAATTCACTAGAAAGCCCAGTGAACCCCTTGAGCCCATCACATGAACTCTATGGGCCTAACACATACACTAAGTGGTCCCTGGGCCAAGCCATCTTATAAAAACCCAGGGACTGTGGGCAAATGCAAGATTATCCCATCAGGTATAACCCTAAATGGCCTTACACTTAACCTCTCAGCCCATAATGATCCAAACACTGCCCAACAAGAGAAAACCTCTCCCTCGACTGCAAGGCACAGTGTTGCACTCTCCTCTAGGATGGACCCTAGGGATTAAAACCTTTTTGCAAACGAGTTGAAACCGTACATATATATTATATCATTATAAATATATTTTGCAAAACAAATTTCCAACGGTTGAAATCGGCTGTCGGTACTCTTGGTTTCCATCAGAGAGAGTGCACCCTCGATCATTACCTTTGTTCGACAAAGGGGCTGATCCTGTCACTATGATCACCCACTCAGATGGGTTCATGAATCATCCCAACATACCTAGGTTTTGACCCCCTCTAAGGATCTCACTGATTGGCATTATCAAAGACAGTCCAATCCGCCACCTAGTGCAGTATCATAATCGAGTCTAGGGGTCAGGTGTAACTTTCCAGTTTTGCCCACTCATCACCAAGGTTTAGGGCAATACTGGAAATCTGGTCCGGTTCAGGGTTTCAAGTTGAACCCTCACTACATGTACCTCGGGTCTCACCCTGGCGGCTGAGACAAGCCTCCCCAACCAACTTGGCGGCACATCAGTGGCAGCTTTATCAGGATAGGTTTCCCCAAACCGACCCACTGGCTGTGAACATTTTAAACTAACACGAGTCTCATTAAGTGTCCAGTTTAAGGGTCTTACACCGAAACATACCACACAACATGAATCAAACATGCACTTTATTCATTTACACTAAATGTCTAAAGTACATCAAAACTGATTGGAGCTAAGGGCATACAAACTGTCTAACATGAACAACCCCGTATGGGGCTGCTATAGCAGCTTAGAGAGAAAGGTGCCTAATACCTTCCCTCTCCCAATCCTTAAAACTCAAAATCTCTTGGTTGTGTGCCC
Source organism: Nelumbo nucifera (assembly GCF_000365185.1). Next base: position 1,024,642 of record NW_010729184.1, read on the forward strand.
TTCCCATGGAAAATGGAGTCACTATCAAAGACTTAAATTGAACCTTTCAAACCTGAAAATGATGGCCCATTTCTTTTAAAAAATGGGTGGCAACTCCAACTCTTTGATCCGGTCATAAGTTTCCCAGAGCTCACACTAGCTATGTCAAATGGCCCCCTAGGATGAGAGGAGACCCTACCAACCGCAACCCAAACCGGTATTGTCACTTCCACCAGGACATCGAGCATGATATGGAGAGATGCCATAACTTGAAGGATGAGATCGAGGAGGTGATCTACCGTGGCTACCTTAAACAGTTCATCAAATACGAGGATAGAGACCACTGACCTGCAGAGCAGCGAAGAGATGCACCGGAGTCGAGCAGGCGGAACAACAGAGAGCAACCACCCCAGGATCCACCAGCATCGAAGATACCAATTCGTGGGGTGATCAACATGATTATCGGTGGGTCTATAGTAGTAGGTTATACCATGGCGGTAGGCAAGAATGCAATCCGAGAGCTGGAGCACGAGGACAAGAACCCCCCGAAGTGCCCTCCACTGGAGGTAGCCATATACTTCACTGAGGATGACGCTCGCAAGATCTAGTATCCACATGATGACGCCCTCGTTGTCAAAATGGTGATTAAAGACTTTAAGGTAAAGCGGATTTTGGTGGATTCAGACAGTTCCATGGGCATTTTATTCCTAGAGGCTTTCAAGAAGATGGAGCTGGATCAGAAGGACCTTCAGCTAACAAACCTGCCTCTAGTCGGTTTTAGAGAAGACATGGTGAAGCCCCTCGGTAGGATCAAAGTGCTAGTGGCAGTAGGAGTAGAGCCCAACACTATCCAGTTTGAGCATGCCTTCCTCGTGGTCGCCACCTCGTTCCCCTACAATGCCATCTTAGGTTGGCCCATTTTGCATGCCCTTCGTGCGGTGGTGTCGACCTACTACCTCTCAATGAAGTTCCCGATGAAGTACAGAGTGGTGATAGTACGGGGCGACCAGCTGGAGCTGCCCCCCAATCACACTAATGAGCAAGATGTACCGATGGAGGATATGGTCTAAGTCTCAGTCTCTAATATCGAGCCCACAAAGACTCTTCAGATCGGCATGCCTAAATAAACCACTTTGGTCACAAGTGGTAAGTTTTTTACTTCAAAATTTAGATGTTTTTGCATGGTCGATAGAAGAGATGCTCAATATTGACCCTAGCATAATTACTCACAAACTTAATGTGGACCCTTTAGTCAGGCCAGTCAAGCAAAGAGAAACCTCGCCCTAGAGAATTGAAGGATAGTAGATGAGGAGGTTGGGAAGCTCCTTGCAGCAGATTTTGTTAGAGAGGTCCAATACCTGAGTTGGGTAGCAAATCTTGTACTCATAAAGAAAGCCAATGAAAAGTGGCACATGTGCGTCGATTACACTGACCTCAACAGAGCCTAATCAAAGGATGTCTTCCCCCTTCTCAAAATAGATTGCCTAGTAGACACGACCTTGGGGCACAAGTTGCTGAGCTTCATGGACACCTATTCTGGCTACTACAACCAAATTATGATGGACTTAGCCGACTAGGAGAGAACAACTTTTGTAACCAAACTTGGGCTACAATGTTATAAAATCATGTCCTTTGGATTGAAAAACGTTGGAGTAACCTTCCAGTGACTTCTAAATAAAGTTTTTGAGCCTTTGATAGGCAATAAAGTTGAATGTTATGTAGATGACATGGTCGTGAAGACCTAGTTTTCTTCTTCTATAATTGATTATCTAAATTGCGTTTTTTAAATTCTAAGAAAGTTTAACAAGAAACTCAACCCGAACAAGTGTGTCTTCGGGGTCACGTCGAGCAAATTCCTTGGTTACATAGTGAACCAACATGGCATCGAAACCAACCTACATAAAATACAAGCTATCTTAGATATGAGACTGCCCTAGACAATAAAAGAAGTACAAAGGTTAACTGGCCGAATTACCGCCCTGAACTGCTTTATGTTTAAATCGGATGGTCGATGTTTACCTTTCTTCAAGGCCATAAAAAAGAATGAGGACCTTGAGTGGTCCAAGGAGTGTCAGCTCGCATTTGACGAGTTCAAAAAATAGTTAAGTTCACCAACGGTATTAACCTGACTAGAACCTGAAGACGAGCTAAGACTCTACCTCTCTGCGAGTGATGTGGTAGTCATCTCGGTACTAATAAGAGAAGTAGACCAAGTCCAAAGACCCATCTATTATATCAGTAATGTTTTGCAGTCAATTGAGACCAGATGCCCTGCATCGAAAAGCTGGCCTTCGCACTTGTATTGCAGCTCGGAAGCTACGCCCCTACTTCCAAGCCTACACCATTATCATCCTAATTGACAAACCCCTGAGGCACATCCTTCAGAAGCCCGAGGTCTCAAGCCGGTTGACGAAGTGGGCCATTGAGCTAAGTGAATACAACATCTGGTTCGAGCCGCGACCAACCATTAAAGCATAGGTTTTGGAGGACTTCGTCGCTGAATGTACGTTTAGCACGTCGACCCCTGAGGTGGCTGAGCCGACCAACACGTTAAAGGCTTCAACTAACATAGCACTCACTCTGGGTAGAGAGACCACCCTAGCCTGGGATGAGGAGCTATGGATCTTCCATGTCAATGACTTGTCTAATTAGCGAGGAAGTGGAGTTGGACTCATACTAAATGGACCGAGCGAAGGTGAAGATGGAGTACGCTCTCTGATTTGGATTCAAAGTGTTGAACAACAAAGCGGAATATGAGGCACTAATAACCGGGCTGATGTTGGCGAAAGAGGTCGGCGCAAAGCACATCGTGGTATGCAGTAACTCTCACGTAGGAATCTACTCGCATGAGTAGATTCTATTTGCTCCACAGAGAGAGCATCCGCTTTCTATTAATATATATATAGAAAAAATCCCAAAAATTGAGAGTGCGTCAATGTGCTCCAAAGCAAGCTGAGTGCAACAATGTGCTAGGTCAGCACATTGCTTTTACTATTCTCAACCATTCTCGGAGAAGATACTAGCGGAGGGGGCCCTACGTTGCAGGGTCTCGCTCATAAACTATTAGGCTCGAGCTCGATTCAAATTAGAAACTTTAGCTCGAGCTCAAGCTAGGCTCAAGTCAAAAGCTCGGAAGTTCGAGCTCTGCTACCTTTGATTATAGGTCTCTCAAGTAGTTGAGGTTTCCCTAACAGGCAAGGTGTAGGACTCCCTTAGTTGACAAGGTGCCGAGCTGAGGTCTCCCTCAATTGTTGAAGTGCTGAGCCGAGATCTCCCTTAGTGACTGAGGTGCCAAACCAAGGTTTTCCTCGGTTATCAAGGTGTCGTCTAGCTCAAGCTCGATTCGAATTAAAGACTTGAGTTTGAGCTCAAAAGTTCGAACTCGGCTCAACTTGAACTCGACTACATTGATTACAATTCCCTAACAATCGACTTGCCAAGTTGAGGTCTCCCTCAATTGGAGAGAGAGTGGCATTCTTGTAATTTATAAGGAGAGAGAGATGGAAAGAGAGAGATGGCATTCTTGTAATTTATAAGAAAAAGAGAATAGATGAGAGAGAGTGGCATTTTTGCAATTTGAAAGAAAAAAAGCAAGAAAGAATTGAGAAAAGAAAATGGCATTCTTGTAATTTAAAAAAAAAAACAAAAGGAAAAAAATTGATAAAGAGTGATATTCTTATAATTTCTATAAAAAAAGATAAAAAATAGTGTTAGATTTCATTTCCCTTATGCCTTATTACACATTTCAGCTTAATATATTTATATAAAATTCCATAAATACAAATTAACATTAGAGTCGCAACACAAAATTGGCAACATTCGATATATAATACAACTTCAGATGCTCTAATAGATAGAACTAATCGATGGTAAAGGATAATGTCACCAAGTACAAATAATCCACAGTACTCGTTTTCAAAGGAATTCTTGTACCATTGGAACTCTTGACAACGAAAGAGTAATATTCAGAGATAATAGAGTACAAATGTCGATAACCACACTAAAGAAGTTGAAATCTAACCAAAACTATTGTTAACATTGAAGAGGTACATTGAAATGGGTACACAGCATTAGAATTTCAGTCTAACGAAATGCTACCACAGATTTACCAACACCCCAAACCAAACTACAAAATGAAAATGTTAAGAGAAAACAGTAGACTCTATAAAGGGGGGTTGGGGGTTTTCCTCCCAACTCTCAATCGCTTTCTTTCCATTATAGTCAGACACCGCACCCACATATCCACAAAAGTCTCATCACTCTTCATGCTTAATCGACTTCTTCCATCTTACTCTCCTCGTTTCCATCGTCCTCAAGGGGTGGCATATCGGTGTCATCAGCAGCTGTTTCCTCCTCGTCAATGCTCAGACCCAACTTCAACATCCTGTGGATTCTGGCAGCAAAAGTGTTGGGGTCATCAAGGCTAAACCCTGAAGTCAGCAAAGCGGTCTCAAAGAGTAGCAGCACAAGATCCTTCACCGATTTGTCATTCTTGTCAGCCTCAGCTCTTTTCCGCAGCTCCTCCATAATGCCGTTGTCAGGGTTGATCTCCATTGTCTTCTTGCTGGACATGTAACCACTCATACTGTTGTCCCTCAACGCCTGCGCTTTCATGATCCTTTCCATGTTTGCAGTCCATCCGTACTCTCCAGTAACCAAACAGCAGGGCGAGTCAACAATCCTGTCAGAAACCACTACCTTCTCCACTTTGTCTCCCAAAATTTCCTTGATTGTCTTGCAGAGGCTCTCGAACGACTTATTCTTTTCCTCTTTTTTCTTCTTCTCCTCTGACTCATCATCAAGTTTCAAACCTTCCTTGGTGGCAGACACGAGCTTCTTTCCATCATACTCCTTCAATTGCCCGACTGCATACTCGTCAATGGCATCCACCATGAACAAAACCTCATAACCCTTCTTCTTTAGACGCTCCAAGAAGGGAGAGTTCTCGACGGCCTTCTTGCTCTCACCAGTGATGTAATAGATATCCTTCTGACCCTCCTTCATTCGGGTCACGTAGTCTTTCAAACTCGTCAACTCATCACCGCTCTTTGTAGAATGGTACCTCAGCAACTCAGCCAGCTTTGCCCTATTCTGGCTGTCCTCATGGATACCCAACTTCAAGTTCTTAGAGAACGCCTCATAGAACTTGGCATAGTCCTCCTTGTTCTCAGCAATCTCGGTGAACATTTCAATGCACTTCTTCACCAGGTTCTTCCTAATGACCTTGAGAATCTTGTTCTGTTGGAGCATTTCACGAGATATATTGAGTGGCAGATCGTCAGAATCCACAACACCCTTGACGAATCCCAGGTACTCGGGGATGAGTTCCTCGCAGTTGTCCATGATGAATACCCTTCGGACGTAGAGCTTGATGTTGTTCATCTTCTTCCTCGTGTCAAAGAGGTCAAACGGTGCTCTCTTCGGCACAAAGAGAATGGCCTTGAATTCAAGCTGCCCCTCCACAGAGAAGTGCTTGACGGCAAGATGATCCTCCCAATCGTTGGTCAGGCTCTTGTAGAAAGACGCATACTCCTCCTTTGTGATCTCCTCCGGCTTGCGCAGCCAAATAGGCTTCTGCTTGTTGATGAGTTGCCATTCGTGGGACACCTCCTTAACCTTCTTCTTGGACTTGGTCTGTTTGTCCTCGTCAACATCCTCGACATCACCCTCCTCTTCTTTCTTCGTTTCCTCGTCTTCGTCGTCACTTATCTCCTTCTCGGTAGTCTTCTCGGTCCAGAGGTAGATTGGATAGCTAATGAACTCGGAATGTTTCTTCACGAGGTCCTTCAACCTTCTCTCTTCTAAGTACTCCAACTAAAGAAAACAAAGTATAACCACACTTTAGCTCCGATGCCAGAAAAGCCAGCAACATAAAACTTAGAAACCAACTCTCGATAATATATATATTAACTATGGAGTGACAGATATCCTACCTGATCTTCTTTGAGGAAAAGTGTGATCTTAGTTCCCCTGCCCAGTTGTTCTCCATTGACGTCCCTGGTGACAGTGAAGGATCCACCAGCTTGTGACTCCCAGATGTATTGTTCGTCGTCGTTGTGCTTAGTGGTCACTATGACCTTCTCGGCAACAAGGTAAGCCGAGTAGAACCCCACACCGAACTGTCCGATCATGCTCACATCGGCCCCTGCCTGCAATGCCTCCATGAATTCTTTGGTTCCTGACCTCGCGATTGTCCCCAAGTTGTTGACCAGATCTGCCGTGAACAATTTCAATTAAAACCCGTATCCTAATGCAGATCAAAGCAAGACCTTCAACGTAGATCCCTCGCTTTCCTACCTGCTTTGGTCATCCCGATGCCACTGTCAATGATCGAAAGGGTCTTGTTGGCCTTGTCAGGAACAAGCCTAATGAAGAGCTCCGGCTGCGCGTCAAGCTTACTCTTATCCGTCAAACTTTCAAAACGGATCTTGTCCAACGCCTGCGTGAAACAAACAAAAACAGAAATGAGCAAACTCAAAAGGCAAAAGCCCGAGTAGACATCAAACGTTAGTCGTGGAAACAGAGAAGGCGATCACTCACATCAGAGGCATTGCTGATGAGTTCTCGAAGGAAGATCTCCTTGTTGCTGTAGAAGGTATTGATGATCAAGCTCAGTAGCTGGTTGATCTCAGCCTGGAAAGCGAAGGTCTCCGCATCTCCGATCTGAACATCCGCCATTGCTACTCAGACGGATCAAACTCAGACGTTTGAAAGAAAAGACTGTTTCAATTGGGGAATGGGGAAGAAGAAAAAAGGTAAGGTTTTGTTCAAAAACAGAGCACAGGCGACGTTTCGCGAGAGAAAGATGGAAGACGAAGCAGGATAGAGTATATTTATATCCGATCTAAAGCTTCTGGTGTCTTCTCTTTCGGGTGAGACTGTGAGTGCGACACTGCGATGAATGTGGAGTCTATGGAAAGTCTTGTTTCCCGCTTCTAGAGTCTTCTATCATTTTTTTCCAACAGTTTGAGGTATTTTAGTTTTCAAAATCCAGAATGTTCCACCAGTTGTTGTCCCTTTCGTTTTATTTCCCGCTTCTGGAGTTCATGGAAAGTCTTGCATCCAGAAAGTTCTTCGATTGCCCCTTTCGTTTTGCTGTATTTATTGAATTGCCATCATTTTCTCTCCACTTACATTTGGGCCCGTTCGCTTTTCGTAAGTTACTTATCGACCTAAATGCAATTTATCTGCTTAAGTTTTTCTTGGGAAATGAGGGTGTTTATATTAAATGTCAAATCGATCAAGGCCCGACTCAATTCGAGTAGGTTAAAAGGATTGGTTTCGATTTGTATGAGAAAATAAATTCACAATTTGATTCGATTTTGGTTTTTATGTATGAAAATAGAAATCGAATGGATCCTATATCTTTAAAGTAATTATTAATTAGTTTCTATATGTTAAATGTTGATATATTTTATTTGTGTTTTGTTTAAATTTTGAAAAAAAATTGATTATTTATGATAAAAACTAAAAATGTAAAACCAATACAAATATAATATAATGGTACAATATTTAATTCAGTTTTGTATAAATTTAAATATATATTGACAAAAAAATCAGTTTTGCATAAAAATTAATTGATTTAAATATATGTTTTGATTTTGCATAAAAACTAAAAAGAAATACTTAAAAATAAATAAATATTTTAGTTTAAAATATATATAAAAACTAAAAGCCGACTAAATCGATAAACCGACCCAAATTGACCCTCATGTTTGGGTCGATTTTGCTTCAAGGTCAATTAGTTTCGGTTTAGTCAATAAGTAAACCGACTAGGTTGGGTCAGTTGAAGAAAATGACTCAAACCAACCCAATCCGACCTGTGAACACCCTGCTGGGAAACACTTACCCGAGTAAGTGCATTTACCCATGCTCTATTATTTCCTATGTAAATAAAATAATGACCATTTTAACCATAAAAATCCATTATTAAAAGGGGCACTTTTGTCCCATTCAATTGTTAGCAATTTTTCCTAAAAAAGTTATTTACCCACATAGGAGATGGGTATCACTTACCCAAAAAAATAAATTTTTACTTGTTCCCACATAAATCTGAAAAATGAACATAAGATTCTTGGTCAATAGGATCCCCCTCTCAAAATCTAAAAATAGAACACCCACTTGGTTTGATGGAAAATAGAGGTAAACAAGAAAGTCAAGGGAAACTTATTAAGGCTGCGTATAGTAGCGATTCAAATGCATTTCCGTAGGTTTCAAATGTAAAAAGTTAAAGGGTAAATTATAAAAACCCCCTGTATTATGGGGGTCAGTGACAAGCCATAAGACAAATAACCCCTCAGTTGTTAAGTCAGATAACAAAAATTATTAAATTACCAAAATACCCTGCTAAACTTACTCTATTTTCGTTTTTTTTTGCCATTTTCTTTTAAAACCCAACCCAGAAATACCCCCATTACTTCTCAACAAAAAATACTTCTGCAATCTCAGCCGTTGTCGGAATGGAACTTCGATGTTGCTTAAATATACATATCAAGTTTTCTGTATGGTGAATGTACTACAAAAAGAACCTTCAATGAGGGAGAACTTGAAGATTGGTTTAAATCATTTCCTGACATCTTGGAAGAGCCCAGATGACCCTTCAATGGGGGATTCAAGCCCAAGAACCAGAAGGCTTGGGATTTGCGACAGCAACGCTTCGCCAATCTGTGTGTAAAGGGATTCAAACACAAGAACCAATAGGCTTGGGATTTCAGAAATGGGTCAGATGGTTGTGTTGTGGAAGCCAAGTTCGAGTAAGAGATTTTGTTCCTCTATTTGAATAGTCGATAGGAAATTTAATTTCAAAGGATTGAGCTGATATGGATACATGTATCTCAGCAGCTTTCAGATTGCTCAGGCTCTACAGTTGCAAATGGAAGTGCAAAAGAAGCTTCTCCAATAGATTGAGATAGGCTTTTCATTAACCCAGCTTTATTTTAAAGCCAGTTATTCTTGGCAAAGAATAACGATAAACATCAGTAATTAGGAGGTTGTTTGGTATTGATGGCATTTATAAGATAAATGTTTTGTAAGATTTTGTTCTAAAAAAAGAGACAAAATTTGCTTTAAATGTTTTGTACAATTTTTTTACACCTCAGCACCATTAGGCACCACTAGATGCCATTAGACACCAATAAGCCAAATAATGAAAAATCAGTCTTGAAAATGAAAAATGTCAAAATTGGTGTTTTTTTAACAATCAATTCGCACGATTTTCAAGAGAATCATTTATCAGATAAATGGTTCAACTAAATAACTTTTTAGGCATTTTTTTGTTAAACGAATTTCCAATGCTGAATTGACACTATTTCTTCCAAAAGCTACATCGATACTAAACACCATCTAATTTTCTCCTCTAGGTGCAAAGACACTTGCAACTACTGATTGATGCTCATGGAAATACCTACAGTCAATTCTAGAGAAAGCACAAGAAACATTGGCCACATATAATTGTGGGACTCGAAGTTGCAAAAGCTGAACTCTCTCATCTGGTCTCCATGGTAGAGAAACAATGTTAAAGTTCTTCCTTCTCAGGACTAACTGAAAGAGGAAGTTTTAGCTTACAAGAGGCAAAGAAGCAACCAATGAGTGGTGTGCATTGTTCAATTGTCAATTCGTTAACATTTTCTAAGAGCTGTAAGAGAAAAGAGGAAAAATCACAAAAGCTGGAGGATGGATACCTCGATGAATGTAAAAGACATTCAAATGTGCATCCATTTATGGAGATCAATCCAAACAGGGGCAACTCAAATCATCGAATTGGTGGACGAAAGCGAAGTGGGAGCATCATCTCTGATAGCAATTTTGTTGATTAGCAATCAGTTAAGAGATCACCAACCCATAAGAATGATTGTGATAACTGGTTTAGAAAGTAAGGATCAAGGGATGATCTTAATCTTAATAATCAATATCAAGTGAAATTGAATCGGGCTTCGAAGAACTAGACTTGAACAGCAGGTGAGCAGAATCAGGCAACGAGTCTTCCAAGAATTTAGGTTCCTGAAATGTTGTTTCAAGACGCATATACCCTGTGATGGGTTTAAAAATTGAATTTTAAATATCATATAGAACAGGCAAGTTGTTTTCTTGTATAGCTTATGCGAATACCAACATCACCGGAGGTGGAAAGCGGTTGTGTGTTTTGGATCGGTGATCAGATCGATCTTCGGAAATACATCATGGACAGCAGCCAAGATCTGTACGTGAGGGTGGCAGCTCTAGATGCTTCAGTGGAGAAGAAAGTGGGGACTTCGTCTAGGGGGGGGGGGTCTTAAGTTCAGGAGGTATTTGTTGTAGAAAAAGGTATAGGGGGTCTTTGTCACTAACCCCATAGTACAGGGGTCTTTGTAATTTACCCAAAGTTAAAAAATACCCGATTCAAGTAATTGCAAGGTGGAGCTAGATTCCAGACCCACTTTGAACTCTTTTCGGTTGTTTGAGAACGTGGCATGGTAAAATGCATTTATGCGAGGGTTTAGCATTCAAGCAAAAATGTAGGGCCTGTTTGGTTCACAAGAATAGGGGTCTGTTATTAGAACGATCCAATTATTTGGTTGGGTAATGGGCATTCCCATTTCTAGTGGAATGGCATTCCCTGATTTGAGGGAATGGGCATTCCCTCCCCCTCCCTTGGGAATGAATTTCCATTCCAATTTATTCCAATTCCTATTTGAACCACACAAGTTATGGGAATGGACCATTTTGGTTATGATTTTGATTCCCACTGTGAACCAAATGGACTTATAATTTTTTTTGTTAGTATCAATAAAAATGGTGCTAGAAAACAAAAATTGTTTATGCAACCTTTATGATTTCATTGTAAGAAGGCAGCCAAGGTTTAAAGTATTGGAAACACCAAGTGATTGGAAAGACAATTTTAATAGACATATCAGGATATGCCTTAGATACAAATGCGTATCAGAGAAAAATTAAGATATGCATGGAAACACAATAAACACTTCAATAAATCATAAAATTGCATCAATAACACCAAATATATGCCATTAATGAGGTGTACATACATTAAATTAATATATTTTAATGGTTTTATAAAGAAATACATCATAGTCAATTATAATTTCATTAAAAAACCATATGCTTAACTATAATTTATAAATATAGTTCTTAAGTTTTAAGTGATGGAAAAACCCAACTGTCGTATCCAACCATAAAACATGCATTTGACACAACTTCTAAGTAAAAACATAATTAGTAATTATTTCTTATTTAAATAGTTACTATTTATTTTTTATTTTCAAAAGTTACAAAAAATAAAAAATAAATAAACATTGTATAATATATCAAAAAAAAATAATTATTGAAGAAGAAATTTCAATTGCTCTATGGATATGATAGATTATCCATAAATCTATAACATATTCAATCCCTGTGATTAAATCATAAAATGTAATAAATTATTATTTATTTTTAATTGTAAAAATAAAACAAATAAATAATAAATTTCAATTACTTTATAGGCAGATAGAAAAATACATTTTCAATCTTTATTATTTTATATTTTTTCCAAATATTCTTCATAAAATTTCCATAAATTTATTCATAACACAAAAAAAAATGTGATTTTGAATATAACATATGTAGATCATCATAGATTTAAACATTTTCAAGCATTGAAATAAAAAAAAATCACAAGATATTATAAAAATTTGAGAAAACTTAACTATTTTTATAATAATTTTCAAAATTCGAAAAAAAAAACTTAAAAGCATTGATAATTCATACTTGTTTCTTGCATTTTTTTTACATATCTAGAACTCTATGAATGAGGCTTGGAGTTTTAGAGTCATTTGAGGGTGAAAGAAGATTTATTTCAAGGGAAAGAAGCTTCTTTGCCCTTTTTTTCATTTTTTGTCTATATCTTTTTCATTAAAAGATATTGTACAATATGCCTTGTATCGGGTGTATCATATCGAAATTTGAAACCTTGAAGGAAGCAATAACCAGAGAGGGACAAGTAAACAACTTAATTAGAGACCTTTCGATCCACTCTCCGATCATAAACTACCATTGTTTCTTGATTTGAATATGATGACGATCAAATTCACATAATGTTTGGAAAAGATCTTAGTGTAGATGAGAGGTAAAGACTTGCAAGGAGGAATAAGTCAGAGGGCCCAATGTGATATCTCGAGCTAGTGAGCTTATCAAGGTGAAATAAAGAGCAGAAAATGCAACGTACTTAATCATGCCTATTTAATCAGTCTATACTCCTATATAGGCCAACACCGCATTGAGAACATCGCTAAAATGGAGTAGTACATGGCCGAGATCCAAGTTTCTCATGAAGAGAATGCCAAAGTGGAAGTGACACTAGCTACTCTTCAAGCAGAGTGTGAGGCTTCACCATCTAAGCTGAACCAAAAGGTCCAAGCAGCCGAGGCAAAGGCATCTGAGGTGGAGTGATTGAGAGATCAGGTCGAGGAATTGAGGGGCAAGTTGGAGCACTCGGGATTTCCTACTCACTTTTCCTACCCACTCTCTACCTGCCGTGAATTGGAGTCACACATCTCTATTATGAATTGAGAGATGTGTGACTCCAATTCACTATGGGTAGAGAGTGGGTAGGAAAAGTGAGTAGGAAATCTGAGCTCGAGTTGGAGAGGAAGGATGCTAAGTTGGCAGGGCAATAGAAGGCCTTTTCCAAGGAGCTTAAGACCCGCGATAAGCAACTAAGGGTGGCTTAGGAGGAGGCTATCGAAGCTTACGAGGCTTTTCTTAAGTTCACCACCGAGCAAGATGAGTACAAAGAGAATGATGGAGATGCCAAGGAAGGTGACAAGATGGCCATAGTGACTGAGCAGACCACCACTGATGTGATCCCAAGTGACGCTTGAACATGTTGTGTTCATGGTTTTTAAAAATGAACCGGTGACCGAACCAGTCAGGGGTCCAATTATCGGTTTGAACGGACCGACCGTTCGACCCAAATGGCTGGCCCGTTCTAACAAAAAAATTAAAAAATTAAAAAAAATAAAAATTTGAAAACAGTCAAAATCATTTGAATGGTTCGAACAGTTCGAACGGTTAACCGGTCGGTTCAGCGGTTTGCTGGCCAAAATCAACGGTTTTGAGGGAAAAGCGGTTTTGGAGGAAAACGAAACCGATCAGGTGAGCGGTTCTTGGTTTTTCCAGTTTAACCGTCCGATCCGATCCAGTTTTGAAAACAGTGGTTGTGTCTTTTCTTGGCCCTTGTATATTATTACATTGTCCAAGCCTTCGTGCATCCTTAGTGAAATGAACAGTAACTTTCCTGATCAAGTCTCTTTATGAGTGCTAAGCTTTGGACTTGGTTGTTTTCCTAAACATTTTAACGTCGATTGAGTTCGATTAACTCTAAACAAATTTAGACAAGTTTTCCATCCCAATATTCAACTAAACTGAGACGAGTTACCCCAACTCATTCCCAAATTAACGAGTTGAGCTTCATATTATTCCAGCTTGGAGTTATTTCATTGTTGTTCCAGTTACGCCCGAATCTTGTGGAATAGAATGGGCGAATTTCAAAAAAAAATTCTCCATCCTACTGGGAATCGTATTCCCTATTTTAGAAAAATCATATTTTTCAATGATCAATCTTGAACCAAGAACCGAACTAGATCTGAACAAAAGTAGTAGGAGAGGGATATACCTGACGCGGAGAAATAGTATCTCCCAATGGAGGTGTTCACGCCCAAAGAAGGAACCAAAGACTGCTCCCACTGAAAATGGTGCAGTGCAGGATGGAGCAAAATCAGCAGTGTTCTTCCCAAGAACCTGATCCTTCGCAAGAATCAACAGGATGACACGTGAGCACAACTTCCTATTAGTCCCTTCACAATTGATATCAAGATTCAATCTTGATTTCTCCCACCTAACTGGAGATCGAACTGGTAGGTGAGGCGGCGGCAGGAAGGAGGCGGCAAGAAAGAATTTCGCAGGGTTGCTAGATTCTTTCTTCTGTGATTTCAACTCTTGAAGAGGATGTGAATATGTATCTCCTAAAGGCTACCGCCCCTTCCTCCTTTTATAACCTTAAAGGGATCAGCTCCTAATCCCATTAGGAGTTGCTGATCCAAATCATATTTGGATCAGAATTCCCTTTAAGTGATAARGGTKAACCCTTATCTTATCTGCAGATTGGATCAGCCTTCTCCTAATCTCATTAGGAGGTTTCTA
>NW_010729184.1:1071069-1104082 GCF_000365185.1 Nelumbo nucifera
AGACAAGAGGTTGAGAAACAATTAGGGAGAGAAATTATGGCCCTTCGATCAGATCGAGGTGGCGAGTATCTCTCTGACGAATTCAGGGACTACTTGAAGGCCAATGGGATTATCTCACAGTTAGCTCCTCCTGCAACACCCCAGCTTAACGGTGTTTCAGAGAGGAGGAATAGGACATTGTTAGACATGGTCTAGTCACTTCTCACACGCTCGGAATTACCCACATCCTTTTGGGGATATGCATTAGAGACCGCAATTTACGTGTTGAATCGGGTTCCAACCAAATCGATTCCAAAAACTCCATACGAACTATGGACCAGAAAGAAACCAAGTGTCAGACACTTGAAGATTTGGGATGGTCCTACGCACGTAAAAAGACCGAGTGCGGACAAGTTGGAATCCAAGACCAACCGTTGCCTATTTGTAGGCTACCCAAAGGATTCACTTGGTTATCTTTTCTATGACCCAAGTGAGCAGAAAGTGTTCTATAGTCGAAATGCCCTGTTCTTAGAGACGGATTATATCTTGGACACTCACCGTCAGCAAATAGTTATTGATGAGGGGAGCTCAAGATCAGTGGAAGATGTCCCGCAGGTTCCAGGTAGTGACCAACCTAGAAGATCCAGTCGGGTATCCAGGCCACCAGTCCGTTATGGTTATGACCAGGATAATTACCTAGTGGAAGCCTTGACTAGTGAGGAGGATCCCGTGACTTACGCGGAAGCTATGTTGGACATAGATTCCCAGAAGTGGGTGGAGGCCATGAGAGCTGAGATAGACTCAATGGAGGCCAATGGAGTCTACACTCTAGTAGATCTGCCCTCCGGGGTAAAAGCAATTGGTTGCAAATGGATCTATAAGAGGAAGAATGGCCCTGATGGCAGGATTGAGACCTACAAAGCTCGTTTGGTGGCGAAAGGGTATACTCTAAAAGAAGGCATCAACTATGAGGAAACATTTTCGCCCATGGTCATGCTTAAATCCATTAGGATATTGCTAGTTGTAGCAGTATACCATGACTACGAGATTTGGCAAATGGATGTCAAAACCGCGTTCCTGAATGGAGATCTTAGTGAAGATATCTACATGCAGCAGCTACAAGGCTCAATTGCTGCTGGTCAGGAACACATGGTATGTAAACTTAATAGATCCATATATGGACTTAAGCAGGCTTTTAGGAGTTGGGGCATCCGTTTTGACTCTACCGTCAAATCATTTGACGTTGAGCAGAATCCGGATGAGCCCTGTGTTTATAGGAAGTCTAGTGGGGATAAGGTCACCTTTTTGGTGTTATATGTGGACGATATCTTACTCTTTGGGAATGATGTAGGAATGTTGACTTTGATCAAGGTGTGGCTTTCACAGCAGTTCTCCATGAAAAATCTTGGAGAAGCTTCCTATATACTGGGTCTCCGACTCTATAGAGATAGATCGAAGCGGATAATTGAATTATCCCAGGCTGCTTACATTGACAAAATTGTCAAAAGGTACAACATGGAGAACTCCAAGAAAGGAAACGTTCCTTTCAGGCACGGAGTCACTCTCTCCAAGAAGATGTCTCTCAAGACTTCTGAGGAGATTGAGGGCAGGAAAGACGTTCCCTATGCCTCAGCTGTAGGGAGCATCATGTATGCTATGCTTTGCACTCGCCCTAACATAGCTCAGGTAGTGAGTGTTGTAAGTAGGTTTCAGGCCAACCGAGGGCATGAACATTGGACTGCTATGAAGAACATACTCAAGTACCTGCGAAGGACAAAAGAGTTTTGTCTGGTATTCGATGGTAGTTCACTGCAAGTTCTGGGGTATACTGATGCCGATTTTCAGTCGGATTCAGATGATAGAAAGTCTACATTTGGGTATGTTTTCACGATAGGATCGTGTGCTATTTGCTGGAAAAGCAGCAAATAGGGGTCCCCGGCAGACTCCACAACCGAAGCCGAGTACATTGCCGCAAGTGAAGCTGCCAAGGAAGCTGTGTGGATGAAGAAGTTCGTTCACGAATTAGGAGTCGTTCCATCCAGCACATCACCCATCCCGTTGTTATGTAATAATAATGGAGCGATCGCCCAGGCTAAGAAGCCTCGGGCCCACTCGAAGTCAAAGCAAATCGAGAGGAAGTACCATGTACTGCGGGAGATCGTTGGTAGAGGGGACATCCTAATTCAAAAGGTAGCATCAGCGGATAATGTGGCAGGCCCATTAACTAAGCCACTCACACAGAAGGTGTTTGAGAAACACATGGAAAGTATGGGACTCCAGCTTGTACCAGATTGGACCTAAGTGCAAGTGGAAGCTGTTGGACAGTTTTTGTATGCCCTTAGCTTCAATCAGTTCTGATGTACTTTTGATATTTAATGTAAATAAATRAAGTACATGTTTGATTCATGTTGTGTGGAATACTTCTGTGTAAGACCCTAAAACTGGACACTTAATGTGACTTGTGTTGGTTTTAAATGTTCACAAGCGTTGGATAAGTCTGGGGAGATTTATCCTACCAAGGCTGACACTGGTATGCTGCCAACTGTTGGGGTGGCTTGTCTCAGCCGCCAGGGTGAGACCCAAGGCACACGCAGTGTAGGATTACTTGAACCCTTGAACCGGACCAGATTTCCAGTATTGCCCTGGACCTTGGAGATTGATGGACAAAACTAGAAAGTTACACCTGACCCCTAGACCCGATTATGGTACTGCACTAGGTGTCGGATCGAGCTGTCTTTGATATGCCAATTAGTGAGATCCTTAGCGGGGRTCAAAACCTGGGTATGTTGGGACAGTATGAGAATTCATCTAAGTGGGTGATCATAGTGACGGGATCAGCCCCTTTGTCGAACAAAGGTAATGATCGGGGATGCTCTCTCTGATGGAAACCAAACYGCCGGCAGTTGATTTCAATCGATGGAATTTTGTTTTGCAAAATTTATATATATGATATATACCTAAGTATGGTTTCAAAATATTTGCAAATTATTTTAATTCCCGGGATCCATGTGAGTAGAGAGTGCAGCACTGTTTTTTGCAACCGAGGGATAGGTCCTCTCTTGTTGGGCAGTGCTTGATCATTATGGGCTGAGAGGTTAAGTGAAGGCCATTTGGGATAATACCTGATGGGCTAGTCTTGCACTTGCCCATAGTCCCTGGGTTTTTATAAGATGGCTTGGCCCAGGGACTACTTAGTGTAAATGTTGGGCCTATAGGGTCCATGTGATGGGCTCAGGCTGTTCATTGGGCTCTTTAGTGAATTCGGCTAGGCCTTGTAACAGGGGCTGGGCCGAACCCTTGTGGCTGGTGTGTAGATCAATGCTTGGGTCCCACACAATACAAAGAAGCCCAATTGGGCAGTAGTTTGGAAGACTTTTGAGCACTTAATTCTTATTGGGCCTAAAGCCCATTTCGAACTGGGCCGATTTGATCAGTCATTAACAGGGGGCGGATATGAAATTAAGATGAGCCCAAAAGCTTATCTAATCTGCAGATAAGATTAAGAAAAGTCCTAATCGAAATACAGATTTGGAAAAGGGCAACTCCTGATATGATTAGGAGGTTTTCTTAATCATTAAGCAATTGGAGGAAACCCTAATTCAAATTACAAGAATTCAAACCCTAGGGATTTCACAGGAGACTCTGTAGTTTTGAGATATGATCTCAGAAACCCTAGAGAAGAAAAAGCAGTTTGCCATCTTCTTCTCTAGCCTTCTTCTTCAGTAGCTGCCACCATCTACTACAGTTCAATTTTCTCTGTGAGAGAAAAGATCAAGAAAGAGTTCTTGATATCAGTCTTTGCTGAAAGGCTGATTCCGTTCGGTGCTCTTTGTTTCCAAAGGATTCTTGTGAAGGATTCAGTGTGTGGGATGCACTCTGCTGGTTCTGTTCCATAGTTGCTGTGTCATTTTCAGTAGGAGCAGATCTTGGTGTCTTCTTTGGGCGTGAACACCAACTTTGGGAGATATTGTTTCTCTGGATCAGGTATAATCACTCCCTTCTCTTTTGGTTTAGATTTGGTTCAAGTAGGATCCTTGAATCTTTATTCTAAAATCAGGGAATGAGATTCCTAGTTGGAAGGTAGGTAGGAAATTTTTGAAATTCGTCCACCCATTCCGCAACAGTTTTGGCGTCCATACGATGGATTCTACCATCCCTTTCATATTTTGCCTATGGTTGGGCTGAATTGGTATAGATGTGGCCCATAATGGTTGGCTCTAATTGTATTGCCCTTGGTTGAACTGGACTAGCATAGATGTGGCCCATGATGGTTGGGCTTGAGTGATTTGACCTTGGTTTGATTGAATTGGCATGGATGAGGTCCATAATGGTTGGGATTGAGTGATTTTCCCTTGGTTGGGCTGAATTGGAAAGCATGGGGACCATGAACTTTGGGTTTGGTTGTATAGCCCTTGGTTGGGTTGGACTAGCATAGATGTGGCCCATGATGGTTGGGCCTGAATGCTTTGCTCCTTGCTGATCATTGGGTCAGAGCTGTTTGACTTCATTCTTGAACAAATCTATTTGAGTTTGGAATTTTTCTATATGGTTCCGACACATCTGTTCAATAACCCTTAGGTATTATGAGAAGTCCATACCTGGGTTAGGTTGACCTTGGGTTGTAACCATGGTTTTGGGTTGTGTAGGCTTTTATTTGAAAGAAAAGGAAGAATTGTACCTGAGTGGGCCCGCAATTGCTCCTACCTGGTTACTTAAGCAAAAACAAGAACAAGAGTACAAATGCAACAAAAATAGATGCAAGACAACAAGAATGCTAAGTGCAAGTAAAAGACAAGTAAAAACAAGTACCAATGAAGTAAAATGCCTAGTTGTGGCTTCTAAGGGTAGTTGTTAGGGCTCTACATGCAATGGCTTGAGTTTGTTTCTATAGGCTCCTAAGGGATGTAGGTGAGGCCTCAACAACGTACTCAAGACTTGTCTTGAGGTATATGGGTAGCTCGACTTGACTGAGGTTATGTAATGGAGTCGCCACCTGTGGCTACCCATATACCTCAAGACAAGTCTTGGGTATGTAGTTGAGGTCTCACCTCATTTATCCAGAGCCACCAACCTTATTCAAGCGATGGTAGGATATATCGAAGGCAAGAGAGAAGGGTCCTCCTCTTTCATAGATGGTTATCCCTAAGCAATCATACCAAGGGCCGCCTATAGTCGAGTCGGAAGGACAAAATGCAATGCAACATGTGTCAAGTGTGTGTATCATGTGTGAAAGCCCACAACTAATTAAATAGTCTTTGGAAATTGTTTTTTTTTTGAGTTAGGTCCTCTTAGAAGGTCCCCAGTGGAGTTGCCATCTGTGGCTACCCGACCTGGAGGGGGGACGGATTTGGATATGGAGTTTGGAGTTGCCACCTAAATTTTTGAAATTGGGAATTTAGGAAAATCCAGGATTTTTCAAGAAAAACATTTTATTTTCTTGATGACATTGAAATCGAGGAAGTTCTAAGCATTTAATCAATAAACTAAGAGATGCATTTGAACTATTAGAATGATAACGATGGAGTGGGTTAATAAATTAACAAACTAATTATTTGCAGAAAAAAAAAAGAGAACTGAAATTGTGACTAATGAGTGACTAATGGACGAAACCTACTACATGCCATGGAGATATGAAAAGTTAAGTGTAAAATCTATAAGCTAGCAATAAACTATACATGAATAATAATGCTAGGACTAAAGCAACTAAGAACGATTGATATCATTAAAGAAAATTAATTGACAAATTACCCTATTTAAATCATAAGAGGAATGTTGAAAAAGCATTGTCAAAGTTCTAAACTAATGCTAAAAAGTACTAGCTAACTGGAAGAAGAAAATTAATCGTATTATGGTAACAGCTTAAAAGAACAAAAGGAGCAAGATCCTAAATTTGCAAATGACATGTAATTAATTAAAATTAAGGTGACCTAATTCTAATTGTAACACAAATAAATTAACTATGAATACAAACTAGAAATTTAATGCTTGGGTTATGCAAACTATTCTACACTAATTCAAAGATAAGAAGATACGGATGGAACTACTTAGATATGCAAATGCAAATGTAGAAAGCTAATTAGGCAAATAGGATAATGCTAATGAAATTTAAAATAAAAGAGGGACCCACTTAAATGCTTGATAAGAAAAAGGCCGAATTTAATTCTCTAAGAAAAACATGAAACACAACCATTCTAATGCAATTTTCAAAAAATGATAGTAGACGTTTTTTAAACAATTAATTAGGAAATGATTGGCATGAAATTCTAACGATTCCAGGAATTTATGTAAAAGTGAAAATAATGAACTAAAAACCAAAAAAAAAACAAATAAAGGATAAAAAAAAAAGAAAGTGCATGCAAGTGATTGCTGGACTAAACAAAGAGCACTCTAAGGGTGGGACTTTCATCTTCGGACAACTAATAAACTAATCCTACTCGGTTACTTTGAAAGAAGCAAAAGCTTTCTAAAATATAATAGAAACAGCGGACCTACATGACAAAAAAAAAAATAATAATAAAAGAATGGAAGTAGAGAACGGCATACCTTAATAGTTGGCGTCACAAAGTAGGAGTCGCCTCTCCCATTTTATCATTACATTAAATAGCTTCCCACAATAACTCCGACCTTGACAATTGCCCTTGTTATGTCCTTCATGAGGCCTTTGAAACCTTGAGAGACTCCTTGGTTTCAAGATGAATTCTCAGTTATTTGGGAGGCTAATGACGTTGATTATGTAACCCAAAATGTCAGAAAACATGTTAGATGACTGTAACTTTTTTGCAACAAGATCTTTGCTTCAAGAATGTTTTATGTTTCTTTCTTGAATTGAGGCATGACCCAAGGATGTTCTTTGGCTTCAAAATGATATGGGGGACTTTAGGGATGATGGAGAGTGAGTGGAGAGGTTTTGGGACATAGGTAATGGCCATGGGATTTGAGCTCTCTTCCTAAGCTAGCTTATGTAGGTTAGATTGTGTGTCTAGGATGTGAGAAAGGGGTGGTATTTATAGATTTTTGGGGAGGATTCTAGAAGGGAATGAAGGGCTGAAATTGGGATACTAAAAAGATCAATGGTTGAAGTTTAAAGGTCATTCCAAGTTTAGGTGATTGACTTGATTGATTGTAAACTCTAGATGGCCAAATATTAGATTTTTAAGATGTTTCTAGAGCCTGAGGGAAGTTTAGGTCGTGGAATGCCCTAGGTTCGAAGTTATTGTGAAGAGGATTTCAAATGGAGGGCCTAGATCAAATCTAGCTTCAGGTTTCAAGATGGAGGGGCTAACGATGTCGGAATTGGACGATCTTGGTACCGTTGGACTCGAAATGATCCCAATTGGGCAATCCGAATTGGTTATGGTTCGGGTCTTGAGATGAAGGGGTAAATGGTATCGAACTCGGGTGATCTTGGTGTCGTCGGATTTGGATTTTTGGGACCTACATACCTATGGTCTCAGATTTGTATTTTGATGTGAAATGAGTTTTATGATCAAAATGACTCCGATCAGACGATTAGAATTTGTTCCGATTTTGGGTCTTAGGATAATGGGGGTAAATGGTGTCGGACTTGGGTGATCTTGGTGTTCTTAGATTTGAATTTTCGGACTCTATGTACCTATGGTCTTGGATTTTGGATTTGATGTGAAATGAGGTTCATGATCAAAATAACTCCGATCGAACGATCAGAATTGGTTCCGACTTTGGGTCTTGGGATGAAGGGGTAAATGGTGTTGGATTTGGGTGATCTTGGTGTCGTCGAATTTGAATTTTCGGGATCTACATACCTATGGTCTCAAATTTTTTATTTGATTTGAAATTTGGATTAGGACCAAAATGATTCCGATCGGACGATTAGAATCAGTTCCAACTTTGGATCTTAGGATGATGGGGTAAATGGTGTCGGACTTGGACAATCTTGGTGTCATTGGATTTGGATTTTTGGGCTCTATGTACCTGTGGTCTTGGATTTTGGATTTGATTTGAAATGAGGATATGATAAAAAATGACTCCAATCGGACGATCAAAATCGGTTCCGACTTCAAATCTTTCGTTGGACTCAGAATTTTAGGATCTATGTACCTATGGTTTTGGATTTTGGATTTGATGTGAAATGAGAATTAGGATTAAAATGACTCCGATCAGACGATTGAAATTGGTTTTGGCTTCAAGTCTCAGGATGAAGGGGTAAACGATGTCGAACTTGGGTGATCTTAGTGTTGTTGGATTTGAATTTTTGGGCTCTGTCTACCTATGGTCTTGGGTTTTGGATTTGATGCGAAATGACATTCATGATCAAAATGACTCCGATCAGACGATCGAAATCGGTTTTGACTTCGGGTCTTAGGATGAAGGGGTAAACAATGTCGGATTTGGGTGATGTTGGTGTCATTGGGTTTGGTTTTTCGGGCTCTATGTACCTATGGTTTTGGATCCTTGAGGCCCCAACTTTTGTAAAATTCTAAAAATACTCCCAATTCGACTGAGAGGTTAGCTAAAGCATGCTTGAAGCTCAAAATGTTGCAGAAAGACTAAAGAGCATAAAAATGGGATATCTATATACATCAATTTAATTGGAGCTAAGGGCATACACTATTTAATAATTCTCATATGGAGTGGTAGTGTTTGGCACTAGTATTCACCGTCCAAGGCCATTATGTGTCAAGAAATAGCAGACTTCCTAGTATCTTTCCCCACAACTGACAAATTTGACATCTTTGGGAGATTCCCAGGGAACTTCCCCTTATTGCAGCAGTAGAAGACGCTGAGAGGGAGCTGACGTTCGACGGCAGTTGTACCTATTCCTTGGTGCAGGTGTGACATTAACTTCTCTATCCAGAAACACCATTACCTATTCCTTCAAACTTCAGTTCTCTTGTTATCACAATATTGCAGAATATGAGGCACTTATACTTGGATTGGTTGTTGCAAGGGATTTGGGGACTAAGAAAGTGTGAGTGATGAGGGATTCTAAGTTAGTTATAGGCTAGATGGGAGGGGAGATAACCATCAAAGAAATATCCACCCAACGGAACCTTGATACAAAGCCTTACCAATGACTTGAAAGTAACATATGAGCATCGAAAAAGGGCGAAAGATAGATATATTGATAAACTTGCCATCCTTGGGTCCAAAATTCAGCCAAGTGAGGAACCCATTACCATAAACATCAGAATGCAAGGTTAGCCCTCGATGAACAGGTTTGTTCCTTGGGTAGAGACAAAAGACCAAGTTCGGGAAGTTGATTGGAGACTAGCCGTAATAAATCCAACCTCTATAACCTAAGACAATAAGATCTTGCTACAATATCAGCTAGTACATGGAATGTTTTATTTCAAAATGGCAGACAGAGTGAGAGCACGATGTTTAGGGCCCAGGGAGGCAGTAGTGATATTAAGAGAGACTCATGAGAACTACTGTGGAGAGATTACCACTTCCCTTCATAGGAGGCTACAATGTCTAGGTTATCACTAGCCTGAAATTAAAAGCGATGCTACTAGGTTGCATGACTGTTAAAGTGTATCTCAAAGACAAATAAGTATGAGTGCGTCACAGTGGTTGAAGCAGATTGGAGAGATACATACATCGCATACCTGAAAGATGGCACCATGTCCATTGAAACCATATTGAGGAAAAGGCTTCTATCTAAAGTCAAGAGATTCTATCTACAAAATGGGCTACTTTATAGAAAGTCATATATAGGGAAACCTTTGCAATGCATCGCAAGTGATAAAATAGAGGAAAACTTGGATGCAGCCCATAGCTTTGAGCCCACAACTCATCGGGGACAAATGACCTTTTATAATCACATCCTGCATCTTGGCTTCTATTGTTCGACTATACTAGAAGATATGCAAAAATACTGAGAAGGTACCACACCTATCAAATACATGGTCGTTGAATCCATCAACCAGTCAACAAACTCCACCCAGTAGTCGCACCTTAGCCTTCCACACATGGGGAGTGGATTTCATTCGAAAAATAAACCCCACATCCAAGGGATACTGTTTCATCATCGTAGCTACAGATTATTTCACCAGGTGGGCTGAGGAAATTCCCTTGAGATGGATAGTCATTAAGAATGTGGCAAACTTTCTTGGGAAGCACAATCCATCACTTTGGCACACCCATGAGAATTTTAACAAACAATGGGTTGTTCATCAAGAATCAGAAAATTCGCAACTTGTTGGGTCAATATGGGGAGCGATTAGGAACATCCACTAACTACCCATAAGGTAATGGATAGGCAAAGGCGACCAATAAAACTTTGTTGAATATGCTGGGGAAGATGGTGGCCGAAAACCAAAAGGACTGGGTAGATAAACTCTCTAGTATACTTTGGGCATATAGAACGTTGATTAGGAAAGGGACCTAGGCAACACCAAACTCATTGGTATACAAGCAAGAGGAAGTCTAGTCCATGGAGATACAAATAGTGTTCGCCAGGGTGGCCTATATAATGGGGAAACAATTCAAAACAGAATAGATGGACCGAATGATTTGTGATAGGTTGGAAACAATAAACGAAGTGCAAAAAAAGTGTCTACAAAAACAAATAAAGTATAACAGCTCATGGCCTCTAACTTCAACAAAATGGTGAAACCAAGGACATTTAGAGAGGGTGATAAAGTACACAAGACAACTCCATATGTTTGACATGGGAAACTTTTTGGCGTCAATACACAATTTTTGTTCGATTTGCCGCTTGAACCCCCAATTCACCCTAAACACTCGATCAAGCTCTTTCGATCCCTTCGAAAAGCCAAAAATCCCTAAGAACCCAAATTTTGACCTAAGAGTCCTCAAACCTACCATTAAATTTACCGGATACCAAACTAGTGGTCTCAATCAACCCCCATCTACACTTTGACCACCGGATTAGACACCACCATTAGACTTAAGACCTCCCAAAATACCTACCCAACAAATCTCAACTTAAAATTCCTCCATGTAGACACCCCTTTTTTACACTCCTTATTCTTTCTGTAGCAATTCGAGCTTCAAACATGCTTCAACTAACTTTGCAGTTGACCTAGGGGTATTTTTGTAATTTTACAAAAGTTGGGGCCTCAAGGATCTAAGACCATAGGTATGTAAAGCCTAGAAAATAAAACCCAACGACATCAAGATAACCCAAATCCGACATCATTTAACACTTCATCTTTAGACCCGAAGTTGGAACTGATTCTAATCGTCCGATTGGAGTCATTTTGACCTTGAACCTCATTTCACACCAAATTAGAAATCCAAAATCATAAGTACATACAACCCAAAAATCTAAATCCAACGACACCAAGATCAACTCAAATCCAACACCGTTTACCACTTCATCTTAACACCCGAAGCTGGAATTGATTTTGATCGTCCAATCGAGATCATTTCGATTTTGAACCCTATTTCACATAAAATCAGAAATCCAAAATAATATGTATCTAGAGCCCAATAATCCAAATCCAACGACATCAAGATCACTCAAATCCAACACTGTTTACCCCTTCATCCTAAGACCCGAAGCAGAAATCGATTTTGATCATTTGATCAGAGTTATTTTGATCATAAACCTCATTTCCCATCAAATCCAAAATCCGAGACCATAGGTATATAGATCCAAAAATCCAAATCCAATGACACCAAGATCACTTGAGTCCAACATCGTTTACCCCATCATCTTAAGATTCGAAGTCGAAACCGATTCCGATCATCCAATTGGAGTCATTTTGATCCTGAACCTTATTTCACATCAAATCAGAAATCCAAAACCATAGGTACATAGAACCCGGAAATCCAAATATGACAACACCAAGATCACCTAAATTCGACACTGTTTGCCCCTTCATCTCAAGACCCGAAGCCAAAACCGATTTTGATTGTCTAATCGGGATCATCTTTGATCCTGAACCCTATGCCTCATGAAATCTAAAATCCAACCTTTTAGACAGATGGTACCATTATTGCCTAATTCTGATACCATTAACCCCTTCATCTTGAGACCCGACGCTAGACTTAATCCAAGCCTTCCATTTGGAATTCCCTTCACTACAACTTCAAGCCTAGGGCATCCCACGACCAAAACATTTTCCCAGCCTCTATAACCATCTTAAAATCCAAGATTTGACCAGATAGGAGCTTCCAATCAATCAAACCAGTCACCTAAACTTGGAATGTCCAATTTAGGTAAATTAGTAAAACCTTCCACTCATTGTCTTGATTGATTGAGAGGATCTCTCCCAAAACTGTCTTGACAGCCCATTATCTCAATCAATCTCCCTTTAAAAACCCTTTTAAACCTCAACCTTTGATCTCTCTTGCCTCCCAATCTCAGCACTTCATTCCCTTCTTGAATCCTCCCAAAAAATCTATAATTACCACCCATTTCTCACATTCTAGACACCCAATCTAACTTAAGGAGAGAACTATACCCCCATTAGCCTAGAGAATACCCCCTTCATGTCCCTAGCAGCCCCAAGCTTCCCAAACCCACATCCAAACTCGTGAGAAAACCTCCATCACATCCAATGAACTCATCTTAACCTAAACACACATAATCTATCTTAGGGAGAGAATTCTACCCCCATTAGCCTAGGGAATACCCTTCACATACCGAGACCTTGCCCACTCACTTTCCAACATCTTTAGAGTCCCCCATATGTGTTTGAAGCCATGAAATCCCCTTGAAGTCGTATATACATTCAAGAAGAACAGTCCGAAGCATGTTTGAAGCCAACAAAAATGCAAGAGGAAACACAGTCATCCAAGAGTGTTTTCTCCCACCGTGGGCCACATAATCAACATCCTTGAACCTCCAAAATGAACTAAAATCCATTCTAAAGCTTGAGGACCTCTTAAGGAGAAAAAAGCGTTCAAAGAAGTGCAGAAGAGTGACAATTGAGTTCGATGGTTCTAGTTAAACTATTGAATGGTATGGTTACTCTCTACAGACCTTAGAAGTATGTTTGTAATAGGATTGTTATCATTTCACAATTATGCACATTGTTTCAAGTTATTTCAATAATTGCATGCTGGTTACTCTTTTTCTTTTTCTTTTATGATTTATGATCTATTATTTTTTTCTTTTTTTTGTCTAAATAGTCTAGTGCTAGTAGCTACCTAAAGATGAGACGTAGATTTACTCTATTCCATTTTTTAGTTTTATGGCTTATTTTTAATTTATGCGGTTTTTGTTAAGTACACTTCACACACACACACAATTGATCCAAATCAATTTAAAACTTGTAAATTTCATATTCACTTAGATTAACATATGATCAGCCCATCAATGGATCAAATTATCTAATAATTTTATCTTGGTATATGGACTAAACTGCAAAAAGCAGTTCGGCCCATATAGCATTCCATGCTGAAATGGGCTAGTCTTGCTTTAATCTAGCATAAAAGGGGTTTTCAAGTATGGGCCGAATTGGTCCATGCAATGGGCTCTCAAACCCCTGGCCTAAAACTGATTTTGGATCACTTAAACCGTGATCCAAGGAGTTGTGATCAGACCCCAAAGAAGCATAGGTTCGGCCCAACAAGATTGGACCAAAACTAGGTCAAATTGGCCTAGGGTTTGGTGTCCAAAACATGCATCAATTTACATAGGTAATGATATGAAATTCTCAGTTATGACACAATTAAAACAAAAAATAAACAACAAACAAATAGCTAGGACTGATAGTGTGATGGTCTGAATCCAATCCAGACAAAACTGCAACATTGCGAAACTACAATCTATAGATCGATCTCCATCTTCAAGCTCTGTCTTCTCTACACGCTCCAACGATTTCTCTGATGTAAAAAAATAGAAAAAACCTAATTTATGTTGCTTACATAAGAAAAACCTAATACATTCATTCTAGAAAAAGAAAATAATTAATGACAAACCACATAATCAAAATAATGAATTTCGTGTACACAAAACTTGCCACCATCAAGATTTTGATCTCCATCACACTTTCAGCCCAAGAATTCAATAATCCATAATAGAACAGTTCTATAATATAATAGAATATATTCACCAAAGTTTCAGATCATTCGCCCATTCTGAGAACTGAGTTCTCAAAATTTTCTACTAATTGCTCAAATCGGCTATATAGTTCTTGCTTATTTGAGTTTTAGTTCAAATCTAATTTGGTTAATGTTAGACAGTGTATGCCCTTAGCTCCAATCATATTGATGTACTTATGACATTTATTGTAAATGAATAAAGTGCATATTTGATTCATGTTATAGTGGTGTGTTTCTGTGTAATACCCTTAATCTGGACACGTAATAAGACTCGTGTTAGTTTAGAATGTTCATAGCCAGTGGTTCGATCGAGGGAGATCTATCCTGATAAGGCTGACATTGATGTGCCACCAAGTTGGTTGGGGTGGCTTGTCTCTACCGCCAGGGTGAGACCCGAGGTACATGCAATGTAGGTTTAACTTGATACCTTGAACTGGACCAGAATTCCAGTATTGCCCTGGACCTTGGTGATAAGTGGGC
Organism: Nelumbo nucifera; assembly: GCF_000365185.1. The sequence continues at coordinate 1,085,527 of NW_010729184.1, forward strand.
AAAACTGGAATGTTACACCTGACCCCTAGACTCGATTATGATACTGCACTAGGTGTTGGATTGGGCTATCTTTGATATGCCAATCAATGAGATCCTTAGAGGGGGTCAAAACCTGGGTATGTTGGAACAGTCCGAGAATTCATCTAAGTGGGTGATCATAGTGACAGGATCAGCCCCTTTGTCGGACAAAGGTAATTATCGGGGATGCACTCTCTCTGATGGAAACCAAGACTGCCGGCAGCCGATTTCAATCGTTAAAATATTGTTTTGCAAAATATATTTATATAAAGATATAATGCATCACTGTTCCTTGCAGCTAAGGGAGAGGTCCTCTTTGTCGGGCAGTGTTTGATCATTATGGGCTGAGAGGTTAAGTGTAAGACCATTAAGGGTAATACCTGATGGGCTAATCTTGCATCTGCCTACAGTCTCTGGGTTTTTATAAGGTGGCTTGGCCCAGGGACCACTTAGTGTAAGTGTTGGGCCCATTAGGAGCCCATGTGATGGGCTTCAAGGGGTTTACTGTCTTTTTAGTAAATTCAGCTAGGCCTTGTAAAAGAGGCTGGGCCAAACCCATGTGGCTGATGTGTAGATCAATGTTTGGGTCCCATGCCATACAAAGAAGCCCAACTAGGCAGTAGTTTGGAAGCAGTTTTAGCACTTACACTTATTGGGCCTAAAGCCCATTTCGAATTGACCTAGTTTGACTAGTTAAATGAGGGGGTGGATCTGGGATTAAATCAGTAGATAGGATAGGGTCTTACCCTATCCACTCAGAGAGTCTAGATCTGAATTGGGATCTGGAAATCTCCTAATGAGATTAGGAGAGAGCTAATCTAATTTACAGATAAGATAAGGATTTATCCTTATCTCTTAAAGAGAACTCCGAATCCAAATACAGATTTGGATTAGGAAACTCCTAATGAGATTAGGAGCTCTCTTTAAGCCTATAAAAGGAGGAGGGGGCAAACCATTCAGATCATCCCAAACTCTGTGATTTGTAGTTTTCTATTCATTCTTGGTTTGTAAATAATTTTTTTTTTAATTTTCTAGACTAAATGTATAGGATTTGATCAGATGTAATATTAATAAAAATTAGGTTTTCTATTTATTTTATTTTCTTGATCGAAGTTGGCGGCGCAGAAGGATATTTCGCAGATATCAAAATCGCTATCTGCGATTTGCAGTTTGTGAAACTGCAAACTGTGTTCTGATGTTTGTTTTGCAGGTTGGATTCGTGCGAACAACCCATAGACTGATTCTTGATTGTCTTTGATCAGTAGTTTTAATTTTAGATTGTTTCTTGAATTGAATCTTGAATTGAAAATCAATCCCAGACCAATTCGAACCAGATTGGACCAAACTATTTTGACCGAATCTGTGGTTCGATGGGGGCTGTTTTCAGCCATGTTTTCTCCCACTCTTGGGTCAGGGATTGATGTTTAATTAGAAGATTTAATTCAGCCCATACCTATGAAACCCGGTTTTAAAGAGTTAAAACCACTAAAGCCCACTAATTGCAGGAAAAGCTATATGAGCCGAACTGCTAACCCTATTCGGCCCATATACCTAGATAATATTAATTGATAATATTATGAATCAAAATGGGCTTTAAGGATATTAATTGATTGGATCAATTTTATCCCTAAAGATCATTGGAGATCTCCCTCAGTGGTGGGCCCCACAACCCTGAAAAAGTTACGTGCGGAACCCTAGCTGTTTAGGGCCCACTAGAAATCCGACTTTCATAAAGTCAGTGGGAGCCACTTTGGTTTGACCTAAATTAAACTAGGGCGTAACTTCTATTCCCTCCTGAAATATGAGTGCATGTGATAGGGAGATTCATATGATGAACTCTCTAAAGGCCTTCCATCATTAGCATGAAGATGGGCCCTTCAGTAATGAGGAAATGCACCATAAAATTAGGTTATCCATTTGCTGCTGGATCTGTCGAAGTGTTTCATAAGATGATAGGGGCATCATAGACCGATGTGGGAGAGGCTTCACCAGAAAATGGGAACTCTCTCACGGTACCTTGGCGTTCACGAATATGATGGGTGAGCACTCACTAGACAGAGAGGTTTAACCTAAAATGGCTCTAAACCTTATCTGATAGAGGCTAAAGGGAAAGCTCATATGATGAGTGGATATGATCCTTCACAGAAAGGTGGTGGGGTTATGCAGCTGAAACAATTGGCTCCATGCACCCTATGTGGTTTCACACATTTCTAGAGACAATTCGCAGTCTCCGTCACTGAGATGGGAGGGAAATCTTAGAGATGAATAAATGGGAATGGAACATAGATTAAAAGCCATATCTATGTAGATAACATGAATCAAATTAGGTTGTGGACTGATGTTTGCTCTTTTATCAGAAAATGGCAAACAAACAATTTGCAAAGCTTCTTGAYGACAAYAARCTTAAGGGCCCAAACTATGCCGACTGGTATCATAACCTAATGTTGGTCTTAACCTCTGAAAAACTAGACAATGTAGCCAAGAATCCTGCCCCGGAACGTCCGGGAGATAGGGCTTCTGAGGCTAGGAGAAGGGATTATCAGGAATGGGAGGAGAAAAACTCCCTCGCCCGCTGCTATATCATTGCCTCACTGGACAATCCGATACAGAGGCAGTTTGATTAGATCGAACTTGCCAAGGATATATTGGATAGTTTAAAGATAATGTACGGAGAGCATAATTGTTCTATCAGGAATGGGAGGAGAAAAACTCCATCGCCTGCTGCTATATCATTGCCTCACTAGAAAATCCGATACAGAGGCAGTTTGATCAGATCGAACTTGCCAAGGATATATTGGATAGTTTAAAGACAATGTACGAAGAACAAAATCGTTCTACTCGATAGAAGGTCTTGAAATAGTTCATGACCGCGCAGATGTCCAAGGGCCAGCAAGTTCATGACCATTGTCTCCGAATGATGGGATACATCAATGAGCTTGAGGCTCTTGGATCCGGGCTGGATCATACAACCCAGATAGACGCCATTCTCAACTCTTTGCCTTCCGTCCTTCAATCCGTTCATTATGAACTACAATATGAATAAGCTGAATGTTAGTGTTCAGGAACTCAGCAATATGTTGCAGAGGGTCGAAGAACTGATAAAGAAGGATGAGCCCCTAGCCATGCTTGTTGAAGCTGGCAAGAAGGGCAAGAAGAGGAGGGCAAAGAGAAAGCCCCAGAAGAAGGCCACCAAACCCAAGAAATAGAGGAAACACAAGGCATCTGATGCCTGTTACTTCTGCCATCAGACCAGCCACTGGAAGAGGAACTGTCCTCAATACCTGGAATCCAAGAAAGGTAATTTCGAATCTTGTGTCATAGAAACCAATTTGTTCGTTGTTATTGCGTCGTGGTGCATTGACTTTGAGGCTTCAACTCATGCGTGTAACTCACTGCAGGGGTTCAAGGTAAGCAAAAGGCTGAGTGAAGGAGAGGTGACACTTTACTTGGGGACTTCTGCAAGTGTAGCAGCTGCGGCCATAGGAACCGTAGAATTAATTTTTAGAGAAGGAACTATTGTACTCAAAGATGGTCTTTTTGTACAGAATTTAAAAAAAAAATTGATTTCTGTCTCAAAATTGTGTGCGGATGGATATTCTATTTTCTTTAGTAATACGATTACTATCAAAAGAAAAAACAAACTCATCTTATACGGGGAACTGGAGAATGGTCTCTATGTTCTACATCATTCTCTAGAAACTAACATAGCTGAAACTATTTCGGCTAATATCCCCAAGAAAAGAACCCGTGATACAGTTAATCCCACGTGCCTGTGGCATTATCGACTTGGCCATATCAATATTGATCATATCACATGGTTGGTAAAGGATGGTCCTTTGGATTTTCTAACTATAGAAGATCTTCTCACTTGTAAACCTTGCCTTCAGGGTAAGATGATGAAATGGCCATTTAACGGTAAGCCTGAAAGATGTATAGGCACGTTTGACCTTATACATACTGATGTATGTGGCCTCCTGAGTGTTAGGACTCATAACCAACACGTGTACTTCATTACATTTATCGATGATTATTCTCGATACAGTTACGAGTACCTAATGAGACACAAGTCTGAATCCTTTGAAAAGTTCAAGGAGTTCAGACAAGAGGTCGAGAAACAGTTAGAGAGAGAAATTAAGGCCCTTCGATCAGATCGAGTAGGCGAATATCTCTTTGATGAATTCAAGGACTACTTGAAGGTCAACAGGATAGTATCATAGTTGACTCCTCCTGCTACACCACATCTTAATGGTGTTTTAAAGAGGAGGAATAGGACCTTATTAGATATGGTTTGGTCGCTTCTCGTACACTCAAAGTTACCCACATCCTTTTGGGGATACACATTAGAGACTGTGATATATGTGCTGAATCGGGTTCCAACCAAATCAGTTCCGAATACTCCATACGAAATTTGGACCGGAAAGAAACCAAGTGTCAGACACTTGAAGATTTGGGGTTGTCCAGCACACGTTAAAAGAACGAGTACGGACAAATTGGAATCCAAGACTAGCCGTTGCCTATTCATAGGCTACTCAAAAGGCTTTGTGGATTACCGATTCTATGACCCAAGTGAGCAGAAGGTGTTTTGCAGTCGAAATGCACAGTTCTTGGAGAATGATTACATCCTGGACACCCATCGTCAGGAAATAGTTCTTGATAAGGAGCGCTCAGGACCAGTGGGAGGTGTACCACAAGTTCCAGGTATTGACCAACCTAGAAGATCTACCCGGGTATCCAGGCCACCAGTCCGTTTTGGCTATGATCARGATAGTTACYTGGTGGAAGCCTTGACTAGTGAGGAGGATCCCGTGACTTATGCAGAAGCTATGTTAGACATAGATTCCTTGAAGTGGGTAGATTCCATGAGAGTTGAGATGGACTCTAGTAGATCCGCCCCCTAGGGTAAAAGAAATTGGTTGCAAATGGATGTTTAAGAGGAAGAAGGGCCCCGATGGTAAGGTTGAGACCTACAAAGCTCGTCTAGTGGTGAAAGGGTATACTCAGAAAGAAAGTATCGATTATGAGGAAACCTTTTCGCCCATGGCCATGCTTAAATCCATTAGGATCCTGCTAGCTGTAGTAGCATACCATGACTACGAGATTTGGCAAATGGATGTCAAAACTGCGTTCCTGAATGGAGATCTTACTGAAGATATCTATATCCAGCAACTGCAAGGTTTCATAGCTGCCAGTCAGGAACACATGGTATGTAAATTAAATAGATCCATATATGGACTTAAGCAAGCTTCTAGAAGTTGGAACATCCGGTTTGACTCTACTATCAAAAGTTTGACTTTGAGCAGAACCCGGATGAGCCCTGTGTTTACAGGAAGTCCAGTGGGGGGGACAAGGTTACGTTTTTGGTTTTGTATGTAGATGACATTTTACTCATTGTGAATAATGTAGGAATGTTGACTACAGTGAAAGTATGGCTTTCAAAGCAATTCTCCAAGAAAGATCTTGGAGAAGCTTCCTATATACTAGGTCTTCGACTCTATAGAGATAGATCGAAGCGGATAATAGGATTATCGCAATATGCTTACTTTATAAAAATAGTCAAGAGATACAGCATGGAGAACTCCAAGAAAGGAAATGTTCCTTTCAAGCACGGAGTCACTCTCTCCAAGAAGATGTCTCCCAAGACTTCTGAGGTGATTGAGGGCATGAAGGGCATTCCCTATGCCTCAGTCGTAGGGAGCATCATGTATGCCATGCTGTGCACTCGTCCAGACATTGCTCAGACAGTAAGTGTTGTAAGCAGATTCCTGGCCAACCCAGGGCAGGAGCACTGGACCGCTGTGAAAAATATACTTAAGTACCTTCGAATGACAAAAAAGTTTTGTCTGGTATTCGATGGTAGCTCACTACAGATCCAGGGGTATACTGATGCCGATTTCCAATCGGATCCAGATGATAGAAAATCTACATCTGGGTATGTTTTCACGATAGGATCGTGTGTTGTTTGCTGGAAAAGAAGCAAACAGGGGTCCACGGCAGATTCCACAACCGAAGCCGAATACATTGCCGCAAGTGAAGTTGCCAAAGAAGCTGTGTGGATGAAAATGTTCATTCACAAATTGAGAGTAGTTTCATCCAGCACATCACCCATCCCGTTGTTGTGTGACAACAATGGGGCTATCACTTAGGTTAAGGAGCCACGAGCCCACTCAAAGTCGAAGCACATTGAGAGGAAGTACCATGTATTATGGGAGATTGTTGGTAGCGGGGACATCCTGATTCAGAAGGTAGCGTCAGCGAAGAATGTAGCAGACCCATTAACTAAGCCACACACAAAAAAAGTGTTTGAAAAACACATGGAAAGCATGGGACTCCGGCTCAAGAAGACTGGACCTAAGTGCAAGTGGGAGCTGTTAGATAGTGTATGCCCTTAGCTCCAATCAGATTGATGTACTTATGACGTTTATTGTAAATTAATAAAGTGCATATTTGATTCATGTTATAGTGGTTTGTTTTTGTGTAATACCCTTAAACAGGACACATAATGAGACTCATGTTAGTTTAGAATGTTCACAGCCAGTGGGTTAATCTGGGGAGATCTATCATAATAAGGCTGGCACTGATGTGCCGCCAAATTGGTTGGGGTGGCCTGTCTCAGCCGCCAGGGTGAGACCCGAGGTATATGCAGTGTAGGTTTAACTTGATACATTGAACCGGACCAGAATTCCAGTGTTGCTCTGGACCTTGGTGATAAGTGGGCAAAACTGGAATGTTACACCTGACCCCTAGACTCGATTATGATACTACACTAGGTGTCGGATTGGGCAATCTTTGATATGCCAATCAATGAGATCCTTAGAGGGGGTCAAAACCTGGGTATGCTGGGACAGTCCGAGAATTCATCTGAGTGGGTGATCATAGTGACAGGATCAGCCCCTTTGTCGGACAAAGGTAATGATCGAGGGATGCATTGTCTTTGATGGAAACCAAGACTGCTGACAGCCAATTTTAATCGTTGAAATTTTGTTTTTCAAAATATATTGATATAAATATATACATATATATATTATGGTTTCAAAATGTTTGCAAAAGGTTTTAATTCCCGAGATCCATGTGAGTAGAGAGTGCATCACTGTTCCTTGCAGCCGAGGGAGAGGTCCTCTTTGTCGAGCAATGTTTGATCATTATGGGCTAAGAGGTTAAGTGTAAGACCATTAAGGGTAATACCTGATGGCCTAATCTTGCATGTACCCACAGTCTCTGAGTTTTTATAAGGTGGCTTGGCCCAGAGACCACTTAGTGTAAGTGTTGGGCCCATTAGGAGTCCATGTGATGGGCTTCAAGGGGTTTACTGTCGTTTCAGTAAGTTCAGCCAGGCCTTGTAACAGAGGTTGGGCCGAACCCATGTGGCTGATGTGTAGATCAATGTTTGGGTTCCACGCCATACAAAGAAGCCCAACTGGGCAGTAGTTTGGAAGTAGTTTGAGCACTAAGACTTATTGGGCCTAAAGCCCATTTCGAACTGGCCTATTTGACTAGTTAAATGAGGGGGCGGATCTGGGATTAAATCAGCAGATAGGATAGGGTCTTACCCTATCCACTCAGAGAGTCTAGATCTAAATTCAAATCTGGAATCCTCCCAAAGAAAGGACCAAAACCTGCTTCCACTGAAGATGACACAATGTGTAGTGAAACAGGATCAGCAGGATGGTTCTTCAGCAAGAACTTGAATTTTTCAGCAAGAATCGAGAAAGGGCTCGTGAGCACAACTTCAGATTGTTTCTTCTACCAAGAAACAATATCACGATTTATTCTTGATCAGATCCACAAGTGGAGATCGAACTGGGTAGGGCGGAAAGAACTGGGGAAGAATTCTGCAGTTTGCTATTTTTGTAAATCTGAGGAATTCGCCCCCTTATTTATAGCCTTCTTTGGATCAGCCTCCTAATCTAAGTTGAGAGAGTTTCCTAATCCAAATATGATATTTTGATTTGGACTCTTAAATGGATAAGACTTCTCTTATCCTTCAGCTAATCCTAATCAACTTAAAAGCTGAATTCGCCCCCTTTTAATTTAACTAACTTAAGCCCAGTTCGAATTGGGCCTCAAGCCCATTAAGCTTATGTGCTCACTTACTCTTAACCTACTAGCCTAGTTGGCTCTCTTTGTGTTGCATGGGACCCTAACATTGATCTACACATCAGCCACATGGGTTCAGCCTAGCCTTTGTTACAAGGCCTGGCCAAATTCATTGTATGTCACGGTGAACCCCTGAGTCTATCTCCATAGGCTCTCAATGGGCCCAACATTTACATTAAATGGTTCTTGGATCCAACCACCTTATGAAAACCCAAGAACTGTCGGCCGATGTAAGATTAGCTCATCCGGTATTACCCTCAATGGTCTTACACTTAACCTCTCAGTCTTTAATGATCAAACACTGCCCAACAAGAGAGGACCTCTCCCTCGGCTACAAGGTGCAGTGCTACACTCTCCACTTGCATGGGTCACGAGATTTAAAACCTTTTGCAAACATTTTGAAACCATAATATATATGTATATCTTTATATAAATATATATTTTGCAAAAACAAATCTCAATGTTTGAAATCCACTGTCGACAGTTTAGGTTTCTATTAGAGAGAGTGCATTACCTATTTATTCACTTCGTCTAACAAAGGGGTTGATTCTTTCACTATGATCACCCACTCAAGTCAATTCTCAGACTGCCCCAATATATACCCAAGTTTTGACCCCTCTAAGGATCTCACTAATTGGCATATCAAAGATAGTCCAATCTGACACCTAGTGCAGTACAATAATCGAGTCTAGCGGTTAGGTGTAACTTTCCAATTTTGCCCATCTGTCTCCAAGGTCCAGGGCAATACTGAAAATTGGTCCGATTCAAGGTTTCAAGAAAACCCACACTGTATGTACCTCAGGACTCACCCTGGTAGCTGAAACAAGCCACCTCAACCAACTTGGTAGCACATCAGTGTTAGCCTTGGCAGGATAGACCTCTCCAAATCTATCTAATGGCTGTAAAGATTCTAAACTAACACGAGTCTCATAAGTGTCCAGTTTATGGGTCAATACAGAGAAACACACCACAATGACATGAATCAATTATGTACTTTATTCATTTACAATAAATGTCACAAGATACATCAATCTGATTGGTGCTAAGGGCATAACTATCCAACAACTCCCACTTGCACTTAGATCCAATCGGCTACAAGCCGGAGTCCCATACTTTTCCACGTGTTTCTCAAACACCTTTTGTATAAGTGACTTAGTTGATGGGCTACTACATTCTCCGCTGATGCTACTTTTTGAATCAGGACGTTCCCTCTACCAACTATCTCCCCAGTACATGGTACATCCCGTCGATGTGCTTCGACTTCGAGGGGGCTCGTGGCTCCTTTGCTTGAGCTATAGCTCCATTATTTTCACACAATAGTGAAATAGGTAATGTGCTGGATGGAATTATTCCTAATTCCTGAAAGAATTTCTTCATCCAAATGGCTTCTTTAACAACTTGACTTGTGGCAATGTATTCGGCTTCGGTTGTGGAATCTATGGTGGAACCTTGTTTGCTGCTTTTCCAGCTAACTATACAGGCCCCCTTCGTAAAGATGTACCCAGATGTAGACTTTCTATGATCTGGATCTGACTAGAAATCAGCATCAGTATACCCTTGGATCTGTAGTAAGTTACCATCGAATACCAGGCAAAACTCTTTTGTCCTTCTAAGGTATTTCAGTATGTTCTTTACAACTATCCAATGTTCTTGTCCTGGGTTAGACTGGTATCTACTTACCACACTTACTGCCTGAGCAATATCCGGATGAGTGCACAACATGGCATACATGATGCTCCCTACGGCTAAGGCATAGGGAATCTCCTTCATGCCCTCAATCTCCTCGGGAGTCTTGGGAGGCATACCCTTGGAGAGAGTGACTCCATGCTTGAAAGGAACATTTCCTTTCTTGGAGTTCTCCATACTACATCTCTTGACAATCTTGCCAAGTAAGTAGATTGGGATAATCTAATTATCCTCTTTGATCTATCTCTATAGAGTCGAAGTCCCAAGATATAGGTGGCTTCTTCAAGATCTTTCATGGAGAATTGCTGTGAAAGCCACACTTTCACCGTAATTAACATTCCTACATCATTCCTAATGAGTAGAATGTCATCTACATAAAGAACCAAGAATGTAACCTTATCCCTACTGGTCTTCCTCTAAACACAGGGTTCATCCAGATTTTGCTCAAAGTCAAACTGTTTGACAGTAGAGTCAAACCAGATTGTTCCAACTCCTAAAAGCCTACTTCAATCCATATATGGATTGGTTAAGTTTGCATACCTTATGTTCCTAACCTGCAGCAACGAATCCTTGTAGTTGTTGTATATAGATATCTTCAGTAAGATCTCCATTCAAGAACACAATTTTGACATCCATTTGCCAAATATCGTAGTTATGGTATGCTGCCACAGCTAGCAAGATCCTAATAGACTTTAGCATAGCCACCGGAAAAAATGACTCCTCATAGTCGATTCCCTCTTTCTGAGTGTACCCTTTCGTCACATGATGAGCTTTATAGGTCTCAGTGTTTCCATCTGGGCCCTTCTTCCTCTTATAAATACACTTGCAACCAATTGCTTTCACCCCAGGGGTGGGTCTACAAGAGTCTAGATCTTGTTGGTCTCCATCGAGTCCATCTCGGCTTTCATGGCTTCTACCCACTTCAGGGAATCTATGTCCAACATAGCTTCCGCATAAGTCATGGGATCCTCTTCACTTATCGTAGCTTCCACCAAGTAACTTTCCTGGTCATAGCTGTAACAAACTGGAGGCCTGGATACCCGAGTAGACCTTCTAGGTTGAGTATCTGGAGCTTGTGGGATATCTCCCACTACTCCTGGGCTCTCCTCATTAAGAACAACTTCTTGCTGAAGATTCTCCAGGATGTAATCCTCTTCTAAGAAATAGGCATTTCGACCGCAAAACACCTTTTGTTCTTCGGATTATAGAATAGGTAACCTACAGAGCCTTTTGGGTAACCTACAAATAAGCAATGACTGGTCTTAGATTCTAATTTGTCTGCACTTGTTCTTTTAATGTGTGCAAGACAACACCAAATCTTCAAGTGTCTCACACTTGGTTTCTTACCGGTCTAAAGCTCATAGGGAGTCTTCGGAACAGATTTGGTTGGAACCCGATTCAGCACGTAAATCGCAGCCTCCAATGCGTATCCCCAAAAGGATGTAGGTAATTCTGAGTGGATAAGAAGTGATCGGACCATATCCAATAGGGGCATGTTCCTCCTCTCCGACACACCGTTTAACTGTGGTGTAGCGGGAGGGGCTAATTGTGATACTATCCCATTGTCCTTTAAATAGTCTCTGAGTTCGTTAGAGAAATCTCACCACCTCGATCTGATCAAAGGGCTTTAATTTCTCTTCTTAATTGTTTCATTGGTAAAGGTTATGAAATAAACGTACTAATTACGTGTCCTAACATTCAGGGGTCCGCATACATAAGTATTTATTAGGTCAAGTGTGCCTGTAGATCTTTTAGGCTTACCGGTAAATGGTCGTTTTGTCATCTTACCCTGAAGGCAAGGTTCACAGGTTGGAAGATCTTCTACAGTTAGAAAATCCAAAGGACCATCCTTTACCAACCTTGTGATATGATCTATATTAATGTGGCCAAGTCGGTAATGCTATAGGAACGTGGGACTAACTGTATCACAGATTCTTTTCTTGGGGTTTATTTCTGACGTAGTTTCGGTAATGTTGGTTGCTAGAGAGGGATGGAGAACACAGAGACCATTCTCAAGTTCCCCATATGTTAGGAATTTGTTATTCCGTTTAATAGTAATCACATTATTGAACAAAATGGAATAACCATCCATGCACAACTTTGAGACAAATTAAAGTTCTTCTTAAATTAGGTACGAAAAGACAATCTTTCAGTACAATAATCCTTTCTCTAAAAACTAATTCTATAGTGCCTATAGCTGTAGCTACAACTGTTGCAGAAGTCCCCAAGTAAAGTGTCACCTCTCCATCACCCAGTCTTCTGCTTATCATGAACCCATGCAATAAGTTACACGCATGAGTAGAAGCCCCGGAGTCAATGCACCAGGAGGCAGAAGTGACCAATAGATTGGTCCCTATGATGAAAGAATCGAACATATCTTATTTCTTAGCCTCCAGGTATTGAGGACAATAACTCTTCTAGTGGCTGATCTGTTTGCAGAAGTGGCAGGCATCCAATGCCTTGTCTTTCTCCTGCTTTTTGGCTTTGTTACCCTTCTTCTGAGCCATCCTTTTAGCCTTCCGCTTTTTCTTGCCAGATTTGCCACCTTCAACAAGCATGGTTTTTGGCTTATCCTTCTAAATCAGTTCTTCAACCCTCTGCAACATATTGTTGAGTTCCTGAAGGCTAACATTTAACTTATTCATGTTGTAATTCATGATAAACTGATTGAAGGATGGAGGCAAGGAATTGAGAACAACATCAAATTTAGTGTCATGATCTAGCCCTGACCCGAGAGCCTCCAATTCATTGATATAGCCCATCATCTTTAGACAATGGTCATGAAACTGTTAGTTCTCAGTTATTTGTGTGGTCATGAAACTGTTAGTTCTCAGTTATTTGTGTGGTCATAAACAATTTTAAGACCTTCTGTCGAGTAGAACGATTCTACTCTTCGTACATAGTCTTCAGACTATCGAATATATCTTTGGACACTTCGATCTTATCGAATTTTCACTTTACCGGATTGTCTAAAGAGGCTATAATATAACACCAGGCAAGAGAATTTTTCTCTTCCCATTCTTGATACTCCCTCCTTCGGGCCTCACAAGCCTTGTCACCCAGACAATCCAGAGCAGGGTTCTTAGCAATTTTGTCCAATTTCTCGAACGTCAAAACCAACATAAGGTTTCAAATCCAGTCAGCATAATTAGGGCCCTTGAGTTTGTTATCATTCAACAACTTGGCAAAGTTTCTGTTTGCCATTTCTGGTAAAGGCAAAGCAGATTTACAAGTCCACAAACTAATTGATTCATGTCACCACATAGAAAGGGCTTTTAATCTATGTTCCATTTCCATTTTGGGCATCTCTGAGATTTCCTCCAATCTCAGTGACGGAGACAATTGTGTCTCTGGAAATGTGAGAAACCACATGGGGTGTATGGAGCCAACTGTTTTAGCTGCAAAACCCCACAACCTTCTGTGAAGGATCTCATCCACTCATCATATGAGCTTTCCCTTTGGCCTCTGGTTCATAGCCATTTTAGGTTAAACCTTTCTGTCAAGTAAGTGCTCACCCATCATGATCGTGAATGACAATGTACCGTGAGAGAGTCTACATTTTAGGATAGGCCCCTCCCACATCGGTGTATGACACCCCTATCATCTTATGAAGCAATTTAACCAACTGCATTAGCAAATGGATAGCCCAATTTTATGGTGCATCTCCACACACCAATAGAGCCAACCCTCATACTAATGATGGAAGGCCTTTAGAGAATTCATCATATTAGATTCCCTCTCACATGCACTTATATTTATTGGAGGGAATGAAAAGGATAACCCCCCTAGATCTGATTTAGGTCAAACCAAAGTGTCTCCCACTGACTTTCTTAAAGTCAGATTCAAAGTGGGCCCAAAACGGCTAGGGTTCTGGGGTGTTCCTCTTGGGGAGAAACTGAAGTGGATCCCACTGAGAAGGGAGATCATCCAATGATCTTTAAGGACATCATGACAGTGATGTGCATTCAGCCATGGTGTTCGAAAGAGCCACTATTGAATTAACATGGGCCAAGTACTTATGGCCCATGTATGTAGCACATCGCATCACATACATCACATGAATGAAAATCCACAATTGATCCAATCAATTAAATAACTATAAAACCCATAATTAAAATTTAAAACCTTTTGAGCCCATTTAAAGTCCATAATATTATCAAATAATATTATCTAGGTATATGTGCTGAACTGCAAAGAGCAGTTTGGCCCATATAGATTTTATGATGAATTGGGCTAAAGCAATTTTAACAAATTAAAACAGGGTTTTATAGAGGTGGGCTGAATTGCATCTTGCAATTAGCCATAAAACCCTCGGCCCATATATGAAATTTTAGGGCTATGAATAGCCCATATTGAGCCACAGATTTGGTCCAACCAGTTTGGTCCAATCTGGGTCGAATGGGTCTAGGGCTTCGTGTTTAATTCAAGAAGATGATCTGAAAATTAATCATGGCTGATAAATGACAATCAATAATCAGAAAATAAACATGCTAGTGGGTTGTTCGTGTGGATCCAAACCTGCAAGAAAAAGGTTAGTCACAGCTTGCAATACAAATCGCAGATTGTAGATTTCTCATCTGTGCAAATGTCTTCTCCTCCACGCGAACCAGCTCCTTCTTCCAACGAAATAAAATAGAAAATAGCCTAATTTCTCTATTAATTTACACCAAAATCAAATCCTATACATTCTGTCTAAAAAATAAAAAAAAAATTATTTATAGACCAAGAATGAATAGAGTACAACAATTGTGCAAATTCATTGCACCCATTAAAGATTTCGATCTCCACCTCACGAACAGCCCAAAATCCAAGAAATATAAATAGAAAAATTCTAAATATATTGTAGATTAAAAAAGATTTAATTTTTAGATCATTCGCCCAAAACTGGGATCCGATTTCCCAACGAAACTGCAAATTACGCAAGTCGGGTAGAACAATTTCTACCGATTTAAACAAATCAAATCTAGTTTATTTTCGGTTCAAGAATTGAACCTAGCTCTGATACCACTGAAGAGATGGGAGATCCATTATATGGATGGCTGAACCCTGCAGGAAGGTTGGGCGAAATTTCAAAAATTTCTTTCTCTCCCATCTGGGAATCGTTTTCCCTAATTTAGAAAACTGCATTTTCAAGGTTCATTCTTGAATCCAAAACCGGATCAGATCTGAAACCTAAAGAGAGTGAGGGATATACCTGATATGAAGTAACAATAACTCCCAATGCAAGTGTCCACACCCAAAGAAAAAACCAAAACCCGCTTTCATTGAAGATGACACATTGTGTAGTGAAGCAGGATCAGCAGGATGGTTCTTCAGCAAGAACCTGAATTCTTCAGCAAGGAACGAGCAATGTCTGGTGAGCACGACTTTAGATTGTTTCTTATACCAAGAAATAATATCAAGAACTCTCCTTGATTAGATCTACAAGTGGAGATCAAACTGGGTAGGGGCGGAAGAACTGGGGAAGAATTCTGCAGTTTGTTGTTTTGTAAATCTGAGGAATTCGCCCCCTTATTTATAGCCTTCTATGTATCAGCCTCCTGATCTAATTAGGAGAGTATTTCCTAATCCAAATATGATATTTGGATCTGGACTCTTAAATGGATAAGACTTCTCTTATCCTTCAGCTAATCTTAATCAGCTTAAAAGTTGAATTTGCCCTCTTTTAATTTAACTAACTTAAGCACAGTTCGAATTGGGCCTCAAGCCCATTTATTTTCTTTTCTTTCTATTTCAGTATTTAAATTCTCTCACTTAATTACATTACCCATTCGACTAAGAGATTATTGATTTGCTCCCTATGGGATTCGACCTAGAACCACTTTTACTGCAAATATTTTATTGTGGGACTAGTATTAATTTTGAGGGCTTTGACAACCTGTCAAGGTTCCTTCGAGGGAGCTCGGGTTGCAGGTTCCTCCTCGAGCTTGGCTCTTTAGCTTGGAGCTCGGGTTGTGGGCCTGCTGCCATGCCAAGCTGGCATTTCTGCCAGGTCACTCTCGGTTGCTTCCACGTGTCGCATGGCCGAGGGGTTGGGTCAAATCTTCCTCCATCAATTGCCCCCCACTCCCCGTGCTCGTGGTCTTGACCCGACGTGGGGAGTTCACGGGATGACAGGTAGATTTGCCTTGGGACACTTTGGCCTTGATCAAGAATGCGTGATCCGATCTACTTGTGTTCTTGGCTCAACTGGGGTTGGCTTGGCTCGACCAGCGATCAGTCCCAGGTTGTGTGTGGCTCACGCGCGCCAACGATTTTCAAATTTTTAAATTTCTGAACATGCGCGCCAAACAATTTCGAATTTTCGAACGCGCGCGCCAAAGTGTCTTTTCGTCGGGGAGTGCGCAGCTGACTTTGCAGGGAGCCGTTGAATGGTTTCGATCATGGCCGTTGATGTGAGGGTACAGTGGCTTTAAATAGTGGGGGGACCCCCAGTCACTTTTTTCTGTTATCCTTCAACGTTTGTTCCTTGAGCTCGCGTCCAAGCCGGCCAACTCGCGTCACTCATCCGTAGTTCGGTCACTCGTTCGTAGTTCGGTAGCTTTTCCTAGTGAGTCCTTAGCCTTTGTTTTCGATGTCTAGTTTTAGTAGCACAGATAGCCCTCTGGGGAGGTCAGACGCTGGTTCTACAAACCGAGTTGCTGCCCCCGACGGCCTTAGTGAGTCTGAGGCGGGGCCCGAGGTAGAGCTCGAGGAAGAGCCCGTATACCGAGTCAAATCGGGAAGTTTGGTATCCACCTCCCGCCAAGGTCGAGTGCCAGATAAGTTCGAACCTTCCACTATGACGCCTGAAAGGCTTTGGTCCCTTATTGTCCAGTACAACCTGCCCGGGGAGTATACTTACTTCATACCTTCAGAAGACTTTCCTTGGGAACACGGTCCGGATGAGATCGTGATATTCCGGTAGCAGCTTGTTGTCGGGCTGCGCCTTCCCTTTCATCCTCTTATCGTCGAAGTCATGAACCACTTCGGCGTTACTATAGGTCAGCTCCACCCGAACTCTGTTCGTAACCTTGTTGGGACTATCTCCCTGTGCTGCGAGCACTGCCTTCCTTTAGACCTGGAAGTCTTTTCAGCTATCCTCATGCTCAAAAAACAGGCGGGTCCCCTGCTCGGGCGTAGGAGGGCGTACTACTTGTCACCTCGCCCGAGCTTCAAGCTTTTACATGACCTTCCAAATAAGGTCCCGACATGGAAGCGGGACTACTTCGCAGTTCAAAGTGCTACGGGTGGCCGTTTCCTACTGAGTGGGGTTTGGCCGCTCCTGATCCCGGTGTCGTATTAGATGAAGGCACGGTGAAGGGCCTCCGGGACTGGGCCCGGCAAGGGCTCAAATGCAAAGCCTATCTGACGGAGGATAAACTCATTTAGGCCGGTCTGAGTTCGAGTAGGTTTCTCTCTCATAAAGATGCTTTCGTTTCTGCTTTTATTCCCGTCCTCTGACGCCGAGCTCCTTTTTACAGGTGTTATGGAGGCAAACAAGACTCGAGGTGCGAACTTGTTTGCTGGCATGAAGCAGAAGAAGCGAGCTGCTAAGCGAGTTTGCGCCGATCCTTCCCGGGTGGCAGAGCCCGAGGTACCGAGGACGGAGCCTCCTGAGGAGCCCAAGGTGCCCCCTTCAGTTCAGGAGGTGGCAGGGGCTCCCTATGCCCGGCCTGCGCCTTCGGGCTCGGAGAGCCACGGTGGGATTGGGAGCATGCTGACACCGGGCTACGCTCTCCAAAAAAGCAAAGCCGCCACTTGTCCTGAGGAGGTCACATAGTGGGCCGATCTCCCTACCAATCTCATAGGTGCTCGGGCTGCAACTCACGCCATGGTGGTAAGTCGAAGTGGGTTTTTTTTTTTGTTTTTTTTTTGCCGAGTTGATTTGTCCTCCTTCTGGCAGGTGAACTCCTCTATCCACGCCTTGGCGATCCAGGCAGAGAAACGCTTGAGACGGGCAGAAGCTGCCAAGGCTAAGCTATCGAGGTCTTAGAGAGACAAAGAGGCCTTAGGAATGGTGATGAGGCATATGGCCGATCTGAAGTTGGACCTGGAGCACCAAGTCGAGTACCTTCAAAAAGACATTAGAGAGAAGATGCAGATCTTTTCTCAGGCTGTTGAGGAGGCAAAGGCAAAAGCCATTGAGGATTATATCGCCTCGCCACGCTTTGACGATATGATGGTGGGCTCGTACAGGCAGGGTTTCAAGTTGAGCCGATGGATGATAAGGAACACGTACTCCGACCTCGATACCAGTGCCATAACCACCTCGCGCATCACTGAGGAGATGGCTGTCGCAGCTGATGACGATGCAGAATCCGAAGATGAAGCGAGTCCTTCGGGTGTTGTCGAAGTCCCTTTTGAAGGCGAGGAAGATTGACCTATGGGCTTGTGAGCTCATTTGTATTTTTTGTTTTTTCTTTTTAACACTGTAAAGCAAACATTTAGCAATGAAGTATTTTTTCTGTTCAAATATGTTGTGCAAGTATTCTCCATTTGCCAAAGTGACTATACCCGAGCTGCTAGACGTGCCCCGAGGTGAGTTAACATAGGCTATGTGTCCGATCTGTTCTCCGCCCCAGATTGCTTTCGTCGATGATGTGCCGAGGTCATCTTTGGCTTGGTATTCTGCCCCTTTTGGTGTCGAGGTCCTTGTTAGCTCGGCATTCTGGGCCTTAGGGTGCCAAGGTTTTTGCTAGCTCGGTAGTGGCTCATGGCCTGCTTAGTTTGTTAACTTATAAGTAAAATCGTCTTAAGTTGACGATGTTCCATGCCC
>NW_010729184.1:1104392-1129892 GCF_000365185.1 Nelumbo nucifera
CCAACGCCGGGCTCAGGTACCATGATTTTGCGGAGGACCAGGTCGCCAACGCGAAAGTTTCGTTTCTTAACTCTGGCGTTGTAGTACCGAGCTACCCTTTGTTGGTATGTTGCGGTTCTGATGTATGCAAGGTCCCTCACCTCGTCAAGTAGGTCGAGGTTGGTACGTAGCTCGTCGTTATTAGTGTTGTCATTGTATGCTTCCAACCGAAGTGAGGGGATTTTGATTTCAGCTGGGATGACTGCCTCCAAGCCGTAGGTGAGGTTGAAGGGAGTTTCTCCATTGGCGGTTTTCTCTGTAGTTCGGTATGCCCATAGGACGCTGGGCAGCTCGTCTGCCCACAACCCTTTAGCTCGATCTAGCCTGGCTTTTAGTCCGCGGAGGATAGCTCTGTTCGTGACTTCTGCCTGACCGTTTGCTTGTGGGTGTGCAACCAACGTAAAGTTTTGTCGGATCCCCATGCCTTGGCACCACTCTTGGAATTGGATGTCTTCGAACTGCTTTCCGTTATCGGAGATCAGCACCTGAGGTAGCCCGAAGCGGCACACTATGTTCTTCCAAAAGAAGTTCTGGACGTTTCGAGCTATGATGGTTATGATAGTCTCAGCTTCAACCCACTTGGTGAAGTAGTCTACTGCCACTACTAGGAACTTTCTTCCTCCTATTGCTGGCGGGAATGGCCCGAGTAGGTCGATACCCCATTGTGCGAAGGGCCATGGGCTAGTGAAGTACTTGAGGTCGGCGACGGGTTGATGGTGAATATTGGCGTGCTTCTAGCACTTCTTGCACTTCTTGATTAGCCCGACGGCGTCTGCTTTCATTGTTGTCCAATAGTACCCCTATCGTAGTGCCTTCAGAGCGACGGCCCTGCCCCCCAAGTGTCCGCCACATAGGCCTTCATGAATGTCACAAAGTACGAGCTCGGCTTTGGGAGGTCGCAAGCAGCGCAGGTAGGGGAGCGTGTAGGATCTTCAGTACAGCCGTCCATCTATCATGATGTACTTGGCTGCTTGACGCTCTACCCTCCTGGCGGCGTTGCATTCCGCGGGGAGGGTTACATGTAGCAGGAAGCTCGCGAGTGGATCAATCCAGCTCGGTTCTGCTTGGGCGACAGGAGCGACCTCCTCTGCCCCCCGGAGAATGCTAGGCCGAGGTAACTCCTCTATGTACACAGTTCTCATGGTGTTGTCACTGGTGCTGGCTAGCCGGGACTAGGCATCGGCCTCAGTGTTCTCTAACCTCGGGATTTGCTTGATGAAGTGTGACTGAAAGCTAAGGAGTGCCTCTCTTACCTTGCCAAGTAGAAGATCATAGCCGGCTCGTGGGCTTCATATTCCCCTGTAACTTGGTTGAACACAAGCTGGGAATTGTTGTAGATAACTATGTGTTTTGCCATCACCTCTTGCGCTAGAGCTAGCCCTGCTATCAACGCCTCGTATTCCGCCTCATTGTTGGATGTCGTGAACTCAAAGCGCAGTGCGTACTCCAGTTTTGTGCCACTCGGACCGCAGAGAACTACACCGGCTCCGTTACCTTGTTGGTTTGAGGAGCCATCTACGTGAAGGATCCAGGGCTCTTCATCGCAGTTCGCGTTTGGCCTAACCAGAAGAGATACTGAACTGGGTGCAACCTCATGGGGCTCGGACTCAGCCGGCCTGGGAGCACCGAGCTCACCCGAACTGGGAGCCTTGTGCTCAACCGGGCCAAGGTCCTCAGAGCAGAACATGCATTCTGCAACGAAATCCGCCAAGGCTAGGGCTTTGATGGCGGTCCGGGGCTTGTATTGGAGGTCGTACTCACTGATTTCGATGGCCCACTTTGTCAATCGTCCAGAGACCTCGGGCTTGAGTAATACTTGCCTCAGGGATTTGTCGGTGAGGATGGTGATGGTATGAGCTTGGAAATACGGGCAGAGTTTAGGGGCTGCAATGACCAGCGCATAGGCCAGTTTTTCTATCTCTGGATATCTCGTTTCTGCTCCCTGCAATATCTTACTAACATAGTAGATGGGTCGTTGGACCCGATCTGCTTCCTTTATTAGTACCGAAATGACCACTTCGTCGTTTGCCGAAAGGTACAGTTCTAAAACATCGCCCTCTTCGGGCCGGGCCAACACTRGGATGCTGGCGAGGTATTTCTTGAGCTCGTCAAATGCGAGCTGGCAGTTCGGGTTCCACTCAAACCCTTTGCCTTTTATTGCCTTGAAGAAGGGCAGGCAACGGTCTGCTGACTTAAACATGAAGCGACTTAGAGCAGCTATCCTGCCATTTAGCCTCTGAACCTCTTTTACTTTTTGGGGTGGTCTCATATATAGGATAGTCTTTATTTTGTCCGGGTTGGCCTCAATACCACGCCGGTTGACGATGTACCCTAGGAACTTACCCGAGGTGACACCGAAGACACACTTGTTTGGGTATAGTTTAATGCTAAATTGACATAGAATTAGGAAGACAGAGTGCAAGTCTTGTATTAATTCATGCGAAAATTGTGTCTTGACGACCATGTCGTCAACATAACATTCTATCTTCGTGCTAATTAAGGGTTGAAACAGCTTATTCACGAGTCTTTGGAAGGTCGCCCCAGCATTTTTCAGTCCAAAGGGCATGACCTTGTAGCAGTACAGGTCGAACTCGGTTATGAAGGTGGTTTTTTCCTCGTCAGATGGGTCCATCCTGATTTGGTTGTAGCCCGAGTAGGCATCCAAAAAGCTTAGCAACTCATGTCCCGAGGTCGCGTCCACTAGGCGGTCAATCCTGGGGAGGGGGAAGCAATCTTTTGGGCAAGCTCGATTCAGGTCGGTGTAGTCGACGCACATGCGCCACTTGTTGTTTGCCTTTTTTACCAGAACTGGGTTGGCTACCCAACTCGGGTAATGAACTTTCCTTATAAAGTTTGTTGCGATGAGCTTCTCGACCTCCTCATCGACCACCCTCCAGCATTCTGGGGCTAAGTTGCATTTCTTCTGTCTAATGGGTCTGACTACAGAGTCAGTACTGAGCTTGTCAGTTATGAGCATAGGGTCTATGTCGGGCATTTCTGCCGTGGACCAAGCGAAAACATCTAAGTTACCAAGTAAGAAGCGTACCAGTTCGGATCGCAGGGGTTCTTCAAGGGATGCTCCGACCTGAAGTAGTCTGGCGGGGTCTTCTGCCGAGACAGAAATGGGAACAATTTCCTCTGTTGGTGCAGCTCGCTCCTCCTTCTGTTCCGTAGGTCGCTCCAGTTCGAGTTGCTGGTTATCTTGGCCTTTCCCTTGAGGGCGGCAACGTAGCACTTGCGGGACTCAAGCTGGTCGCCCCGCACTACCCCGATGTCGAAGTCCGTTGGGAACTTCATGGCCAAATAGTAAGTGGACACCACAGCTTTTAAAGCATGGGTGATCGGCCGACCTACTATGGCATTGTAGGGGGAGGGGGTCGCGACCACCAGAAAATCATGACTGAGTCTTACTGTGCTAGGCCACATGCCGACTTCCACAGGTACTACCTTTCTCAGGGCTCTGACCTCTTCTCCGCTGAAGCCGACCAGCGGGGTGTTCGCGAGCTTTAAGTCACTCTCTCGGAACTGGAGCTTGTTGAAGGCCGCTTTAAAGAGGATGTCTACCAAACTGCCGGAGTCAATGAGTACCCGTCGGACTTCGAAGTCATTGATCTTCATTTTTATGACAAGTGCGTCGTCGTTGGGGTAGTGGACCCCGCGTGCATCGTCTTCGATGAAGAATATAGGGTCTTCTGTCCTAGGCCACTTCGGGGGATTTCGTTCTTCTCTGGTGGCTTCTCGGGTTGACGTGCGAGCTACTGCCGAGGTGCACTTTGCCACGATCGATCCTCCAACGATCACGTGGATCATTCCCCGAACTGGTCTTTCTTCCAGGGGCTGCTTCTATGGTTCCGCTGGCTGGCTGCTAGACTCGGGTGCTTCTTTGTTGTGCTCTCCCTGCCAACCTGGCTTATTACTATTATTATTATTATTGTGTTGTACAAAATTTCGTAGATATCCGCGACGGATGAGTTCCTCTATCTCGTCGTGGAGATTATTACAATGCTCGGTGCTATGACCGTGGTCCCTATGGAAGCTGTAGTACAAGTTTTTATTCCTCTTGTTCGGGTTTCCCTTCAGACGAGGTGGCCACTTCACATATGGGGCGTCTTTGATCGTCATTAAGATCTCGGCCCGCTTTGCGTTTAAGGGTGTGTAGTCCGTCCGAGCTGCTAAGGGAGCTCGGAACGGCTGGCTCGGCTTCGTCTCCCGAGCTGGGTCTTTCCTTCTTCTATCATCCGGGTTGGAGGGCTCGCCTTCCCTCTTCCTTTTCTCGATCCCGCTTTCGATCCTTTGGTTGATCTCCTCCTCTGTTCTCATGAATTTGTCCCCGAGCTTGAGGAATTCAGCCACGGTCACGGGCTGGCTAACTACCATGTGCCACTTGAACTCCTTGTGTGTCACTCCTCTCTTGGCTGCCGCGAGCTGCCCCGCGGGGTCCAGTCGCGGTATCTGCAAGCATGCGTCATTGAACCGCTTGATGTAGCCCCGGATGGACTCTCCTTCTCTTTGGACTACTCCGAAGATGCTCTCCTTGGTTTTGGGGCACCGCTTGCTGGTAACGAAGTGCGCGGTGAAGACTTGCACGAACTGGGTCCAGTGTCTTATTGACCCGGGGGCCAGGTTTCTGTACCAGGTGCGGGCCACCCCCCTGAAGGTGGTAGTGAAGGCCACGCACATGCAGGATTCACTGGCCCTTGCCAGGTGCATTTGGGACTAGAAAGCATCGACGTGGTCGTTGGGGTCGAAGGACCCATCATACTTGTCTAGAGAGGGGAATTTGAAATCTCTGGGCATGGGGACTGCAAGGAGTTCTGATGAGAGGGGGGAAGGGACTGAGAGAATAGGGACAGCTTTTACCTCGTCCGAGCTTGTCTCTTCTTTACCTCGGAGCTCGGGCAGGACGCGAGTGGTAGTTCGGTGACTTCGCCGGCGTCTTCGTTGCTGCTTAGAGGGCCTGGTACTGGCGCTGCTGGCCTCGGTGTTGCCGAGCTCAATGGGCCCGGACTGTTGGTAGTCCGCCGCTAGGACGCTGAATCGGTTCTTTGTGGGCGGGAGCTCAGACTTGGAGTGCCGAGGTGCTGACTTGGCTGGCAAGGAGGTTTTCGATCCGTCGGCGAGCTGCGAGGCGGGGGTGATTAGTCTTTCCCTCTGGCCCGGGGATGAGGCCTGGCTCTTGGAGGGGTTCTGAAGTTGGGAGGCTTCTCCTCGGTGAAGGTGTCCGCCCTGAGGGGAGGGCTTAACCGGCTTCGGAGCGGGGTGCTGAGGTGGAAGCTGTGGTTGGTTTAGAGGCAATTGGGGGAACTGCTGTTGATAGTGTACTGAGAGATGTGGTGCAGTACTTGGTGCTGCTGAAGCTGATGCTGCTGGAACTGTTGCATTTGGACTTGCATTGCCCGCATGCACTGCATCAAGTCATCAAACTGGTTTTGGTTAGTCGCCAGAGGGACAGCAACTGGTTCGGCAAAGGTTGTCTCGACAGGGAGAGGAAGGGGAACATTCAGGGGCTACCATGTTTGGTGCGTTGAGGCAAGGAATTCCATCCGTCGATAGGGGGACGGTGAACTGTCCTATGCACACAGTGGCGGGCTAGGGGTGTTCCCCTACAGCATTCAGGTTGTGCCTACTGTTGCTGGGAGAAGCCATGGGAGCTAAGGTTTCTTTGAGAGAGAGAGAGAGAGAGTTAAAGGTTAAGGGATGCTTTTTGAAGTCTTCCCACAGACGGCGCCAATTGATGATGTGCAATCCGGTTGGTCCTAGTTGCCGGTTACCTCGCTTCTGACGAGATCGGAGGTGCCTGAAACAAGGAAGAAAATGGAGACTTCCGGGGAGGAACCTGGTTGGAACACTCCGAAGCTCAAGTTAGTGCTCTTTCAGAAGGCAAGGGAAATGAGGAATTCTAAGACCAGAAAACGCAAGAATCGCATACCCTCTTCTTTGTGAGATGGGGGCCTTTTATAATCACCCTGTGTGCTCACTTCCGTGCCTCTGCCAGTTTGGGCATCATTACCTCTGCCAGATCGGGTCACTTCCCTCTGTCAACCGCCAGTTCAGGTGTCATAACCTCCACTGCCAGTTGCCAGGGTCGCCTCTGTCCGTCTGGGATGGCGGTGGCAGGTGGCCGTTGGATGGCGGCTGTCATGTGTCAGTCCTCTKATCGGTCAGGTGCACCGCCTTTGTGTATGGCCTCTTGGGCGTCAGGTACTGTTGTTTAGTCAGGCGATTTGGAGCCGAAGTGGTCTTTTAATGTGAAGTCTCGAGTTCGGATAGGAGTATGGCCCGAACTGCCCCTAGGTGGGTAGTTCGGGTTTTCTGCCTTTGGTGCTCCTTGTAAGGCTCAGGACCTCGAGGGGAGAGCTCGGGACTCTTTAGTTCGGAGCTCGGTTTGCAGGTTCCTTCGAGGGAGCTCAGCTCTCTTTAGTTCGGAGCTCGGGTTGCAGGTTCCTCCTCGAGCTCGGCTCTTTAGCTTGGAGCTCAGGTTGTGGGCCTGCTGCCGTGCCGAGATGGCGTTTCTGCCAGGTCACTCTCAATTACTTCCACGTGTCGCATGGCCGAGGGGTCGGGTCAAATCTTCCTCCATCACATTTCAACATGCCTCTTCTTGCTCCAGTACCCCCACCCACATTCTCCTTGACTCTCTCCCCTTCCCACCACTCCCATTAAGCCATGTGACCATTCCCAACCCAACTACCTAAAAATATTCCTAAAATCTCTCTCCTATGAAATCTCCTCTAAGCCATTAGGAATGTATCATCTTACCCCACTCCCAAATCAATTCCCAAAATCTCTCCCCCCAATTTATATCATCTCCCATTTAAAATATTCATACTAATTAATAAATAGTTAAATACGGTTAATATTTAATTTAATCCATATTCAATGAGTATTAAATAGTTTTATCAACAAAATTCAGTAAATATGATTAATAAATTACCAAAAATTAATAAGTGTTGTTATTAATTAACGCATTGTGACTTTTAATGTATTTTGGGTAAATACTATTATATTAATGTTAATTAAGAACATTTTATAGAAATTGAAAAGTCTTTAACTAATTTCTATAAAATAGAAAATTATATTTAACAATTATCAAAAAGTACAAACTTTTAGTTATTTCTATTATTATTATTAATAACCGAATGCAGATGGGGGAATAAAATATTAAAATGTTGGAAAATGAAATAACTACAAGAAAATATGGCTATAGTTACTGTACTCTAGCTACGGTCATTAAAACATGAGATATAGCCATGGACAAGTGGACAACTTCATGCCCGTGGCAAAAAGATGAATTTTAGCTACCGACATTTTGGTCGTAGCTAAAAGCTGCTTGTCTGTGGCTAAAAAATATTTATAGCCACGGTTTAAAGATATTCGTGGTAAACGTTTGAATAGTAGAATTTGACATGTAGTTACAGTCATTTAGTTCGTGGTTATAGAACTTTTTCTCCGTGGGTAAAAGCTAGTTATAAATATAGCCACGGATTTTAGTTATCCGTGGCTAAAACTATGAAGTTCATCTTTACCCATGGTCATTTTATTCGTGGCTAACACACTATTCGTGGCTAAAAGATACATATAGCTATAACCATGGATTTAATTAGTTATTTTTAGCTATAGATTTATTTCAAAATATTAAAAAATAATAGTATATTAAAAATTAATTAATTTAAAATATATTTAATAAATAGATAAAAATTAATAAACAAGTAAACAATTACTAAAATTATTAAAATTAATAAATAATAACCATATAATTCTAATAAGAAATATTTATTATCTATTGATTACTATTAATAATAAATTAATAATTTAAAAATTGTTAAAATAAATAAATATGATTAATAATTAAAAAATTATTAGTTCGTTGCTAATAAATAACAAAAATAATTAATGATTGGTATTTAATGATACTTAAACTAGCAAATAAATTATTAATAATTTCATAGTTGCATTAATAAAATATAATAATTTTCTAAAATATAAATAATTATTATTTGATATTTAATTTATTAAAACTAGTAATGAAAAATTAAATTAACTATTTAAATAAATTAATAATAATATAAAATAAAAAAATAAAATATGGTTAACCCTTGATAATTAATGAATTAATTAATAATAGTTAATCATTAATGGAAAATAATATTTACAATTAATCTGACTTGTTTAATTTCTTAAATAAATTATTAATAGTTA
Organism: Nelumbo nucifera; assembly: GCF_000365185.1. Next base: position 1,112,631 of record NW_010729184.1, read on the forward strand.
TAGAATATAGATAAATATAAGTTAATTAATAATTAAGTATTTATTAATAAGTTAATACTTAATTAATCAATAATTCTATGTGCTCCATGGGCTAAAGACACCTTAACTCATCCATTTTACCAGAAAAAAAAAACTTTTTTGCCTCAAAATGTAATTTTTACCATTTTATTTATAAAAGATGAAAAAACTAAAATAAAATACAAATTAGACACACACACACAAATATATATATATATATTGAAACCATACTATTTATTCTATATATAATAAAACATATATACACTACCGACATATAAAAAGTTGGACCAGACTGGCCAATCAAACTATTGTTAAACCATGACCCAACCCTTAGCCAATTCAATCATACCCCTAACCATGTTTTCTCCAAAACAAAAGGTGAAAATCATCCTATTAACTAGTCTAACGACCTAGGAACCAATGAATGTTTATGTAACCACTTGATTTTTTGTAATATTATTATGAACATATTATATATTATTATGTATATAATTAATGTTTATGTCAACATTGATCAACCTTGGTGGAACCACTAACCCATGACCCTCTCCTTTTTTGAGTTCAATGACTAATCCTAATTCTTTGAACATTATATACTACTTATAAGAAGTAATGGGCTGTTTGACTCAAAGGTTTAAACCATTGACAGTATAAGAAAACTGTGAGCTAGTAGTAGTCAAAACTTGTGCTCAAAAGAAAGAGGGATATTTAGTAGCATGTGAAACCAAGTTCAAAATAAGGATGATCCTTTAGTCATTTGGAAAATTCCACGCTTAGAACTAGGTTTGTTTTCAGGCCCCGTTTAAGGCTCCAACTCTCATCAAACCCATAATTTTAGGGTCAGGTCTAAGCCTTGTACTTTAAGCCCGTCTTGGACCTAACCCAAACCACATATTTAAATATGTATATTATAGATAATGTACACACACATACACACTAGTGGGGACTCATGCAATGCACGAGTTTTGTTAAGCGAAAGCTAAACAATAGAAACACATAAGAGTATACAATTGTTTTATATTTTAACTTTTTAAATTATTAATAAATATTTTTATTTTCTATACTACTTTTACTACTTTTTACAAAGCAAAAATAACAATAATTAATTTCATCTAGGGTTGTTCATTAAACCGATGAAACCGACCCAACTCGACTCAAGTTGGTCAGTTTTATAGTAATTCCCTATTGGCTTTGTTTTAGCAATTTCCCAGCCCAACCATGTTGGGTCAATTTTGATTTGGCCATTTGTAAACTGACATGTTTTGAAATTTAAATTGAATTTTTTCTTTTGAACCAATCGACCAAATTGAAAGTCAACCCAAACTGATACAACCCGAGTTGGCCAGTTTTCACAAATAGTCGATTTCAGGTGACCAACACCCCGACTTGACCAGGTCAGATTAATTATTAATTTATTTAAATAGTTAAATTAATTTTTGATTTAGTGGTTTTAATTAATTAAATAATAGTTAATATTTATTTATTTATATTTTAGAAAACTATTATATTTTTTTAATGTACTTATGAAATTATTAATAATTTATTTGCTAGTTTAAGTATTATTAAATACCAATCTTTAGTTATTATTGTTATTCATTAGCAGTGAACTAATAATTTGTTAAAAGTGGGGGAGAGGAAAACTAAGAATTAGAGATAAGTTTGGAGAAAGTTGGGGATAATGGTGCCACTTGGCTAGACATTAAAAAATCAAATCCATCTTTCTTTATCTTGGTTCTTATAGATAGTTTAGCCATGTTTCCTTATTGGTTTAATGGGCAATTATTTGGAATTAAAAAAAACAAAAAATTCAAAAAAAAAGGAAATTAGGTAAGGGGATTTGAATCAAGGTGATGCATGGTGATGTGGGCAACCTTGCAGTTTCCTTTATATATATATAAGACAATTTGAAAGATAAGTTCAAGAACGTACCACCATACAGTGTGTGGCCGCTTGGGCCCCGAGCTGAGCAACTAGCAAGTCGGCCCAACGAGCGATCTCCTTAGTGAACACCGCGTCCTTGCTCTTGAGAAGACCAAACTTCAGAGTCAAAATGCTCCGAACTGGAGCATCTCTACCTGAAGAAGTGGCGGCCGCTGGGACGGGCTCTGAAGATGTAGCCTCCTCAGGTATGCGGGGTGGGGTGGCCTTGCCTGAGTCCTCCTCGACCAAATCGATTACGAGAGACTGCTTGGCAACTGGTGGGTGCTCAGGCTCAGGAACGACAGCCTCAGTTGTGGCTGCTTCAGTTTCGACGCGAGCCTTTTTGGAGGCTCTCTTTTTCTTCTTACCCTTCTTCACGATCCCGAAGAGCTCATCAGTAGGGATGTCGTCCATGGCAGCTGCGATAAAAAAATGAGCTAAGTCAGATACAATACCAAAGTAAAACGAATAGAAAAAGTACAGCAAGTAGCGACCTATCAGGATGACTTAGGCTGGCTTGCACGAGCTTCTCCTCAATCACGAAGTTTTCGAACTTCAGGCCGAGCTCCACCCAAGATCGGACCTGCTCCCTTGTCTTCAGGTACAATCTAGCGTCGGGGTCCTGGATGGCTGCCCTCTAGTGAGTCAGGAAGGGCCACCCCTCGGTGTTGTGGAGCACGAAGTAATGCCTCTTCCAGGCCGGGACCTTATTAGGGAGTTCGTGCAACAATTTGTACCCAGGACGATGAGACAAGTAGTAAGTTCGCCTGTGTTCGGGCAAAATGCAGGACGAGTTTTTCTTAATGGAAAGGATTGAAGAGAAGACGTCGAGGTCAAGGGGACGATTGTAATCATGGAAAAGAGAAATGGTCCCTACGATATTACGGATAGAGTTTGGGTGTAGCTGGTCTATGGTAATGTTAAAGAATTTAACGATCTCGATTATAAGAGGGTGAAGTGGAAGACGTAGACCGGCTACGAGATGCTCCTCGAAGACCACGATCTCGTTGTGATCATGATCCCAAGGAAAGTTGCCTAAGTTGGTCTATGTTATACACAAGGTCGTTAGGGAGTCAGTACCGCGCTACTAAGGCTAGGAGCCTGTCCGCCGTCATTATCGATGAGCCGAAGTTGTCTGTCAGCCGACCTCAATGTGAGGTGGAAGCCGATTTACCAGAAGCTTCTCGCTCCCGTTGAGGTGAGTCCACCTCGGGCAGACTGAGAACCACGTCCTGTCCTGAAGTGACCACCTCGGTGGGATGAGGATCCACGGTCTGAGCCGAGGTACCCACCTCGACCCTAGCGGACTCGCCGCTCCCATCTAGAAGACTATCTAAGCTAAGGCTAGACATATTAAAGGAAAGGATAATGGAGTCAAAAGGAAAAAGCAAAGGAATGTGGACTCACCAAAAGGAAGACCGAAGAAAAGGAGGTGACCTCTGACCCAAAAAAGGCTGATACCGAACTGGAAGACTTGAGTGCGACCTTAAAGATTGTGGACTTGTGGCGAAGAAAATTGGCCCTTTGGCCCTATTTATAGCCAGTATATCCGGGAATCAACGGTCAAGATCAACACAACCCGATGACTCCTAGGAAAACCAGTTGCATGCCCCCCGAGGTTAAAATCGATTTAGCACGTGTTTTGATGTCCACAGAGTCTATAATCGGCTTGATGTTCGCACATATCGGGTGCGCAATCTAGGTCACTTCCCAGTTGAACCGAACGGTCGAACAGGTCTAACCAACGACTCCCCCTCCACATCACCTAGATCTCGTGCCAAATCCACCTGAGCTCATCGTGAACTCCCCGCGCCGGGTTAGGACCCCTACCACGAGGAGTGGGAGCAATTTATGAGGAGTAATTTGGCACGACCTAGTAAATAAAAGTCACGTGGACGCGATCTGCATGTAGGATGACAACTCAGCAAGGGGAGCCTAGTCAGCAGTATGCGGAGCTCGGCGTAAAGTCACTTCAGCATAACACCACCTCGGCGGCTAATCGAGTTCGGGGCCCAGAAACCGAAGTGACATGTAATAAATCCCAATAGCTTCCCACCAGGCTTCGAATATTGCGGGATCATACCACATAATGGCAAGCCTTATATTTTTCCCATCCGAATCGAGTGGCAATAATGAAGTTCATTAACTGATACGTTACTCCCCGACTAAAGCGGAAACGGATCTCGTCCATTCAGGACGTAGATCTCGAAACTGTTTTAGGAAACCCGCAATAACTCAGCTATATAAAGGCATCAACCCCTCCATGGTCCAGGTACGCGCGATTACTTGCATCCAAGCTCTCTAGCACTCAGATTCTATCTCACAATCACGACAGTACTAATTTAAGCATCAGAGCGACCTCGCTGGGTTAACCGCCCCGGGTGCTCTAATCCTGTCTTGCAGCTTGGTCCAGCTCACTATACGACTAAAGTCTAAGTCATCCTCCAGCTAGGAGCCTCTAGATCGCATATCATCTCAGGAACCTTTTCCCAGTCTCGTATGGTAGATGGTTTGGATTGATTATATGAGAATTCAGTCCGAGGAAGAGATTGGCATCCTTCCTGTTCACAAGGTTACTGGACCACAAAGGAAAGTTCAGAGCTCGTTTTGTTATTTGGTCTGCTTACTCTTAGATAAAACTTCTGGATAATATTGTGATTTCTCATAATGATTTGACATAATTTTGTTTTTGTTAACAGTAATGGTTCGGTGACGAAACAAGCATCATGTTCAATCGTAGCTGAGGTATTCATCTTCTCTATTTCTGATAGAGTAGTGGCCAAGTAAGTATATGTTGTGGATAGGATACTTGTGCGTTTATCTCATGCTTTTTTTTTCATTTTATAATGTGCAGGATGACATTCAATTTCTCGTCTGTTGAACTGGATTTTTTTTTTTTTTTTGCTTTCTTCTGCATCTTCCATTTGTAAGAGGGTTAATTAGTTTGTCTATCACTTTTTGCCTAGTTGAATATTTCTTGTTCCATTGAAAGATGTACTGGTGTGTGTTGAATTTTGTATTTTATCAGTGGCTAGGAAACATTTTATTTTATGCACTAATATTGTTTATAGATATATTTCTTTAGGCTGCGTTTGGAATCGATGCAAATGGAGTGTAAATTGGTTCAAGATAAATTTGTACTCTGGTTTATTTTTGCTTGTATTTGGCAACATTACATTTATACATTGATAATAAGATGTAAATGTACATCAATAAAAAAAAGTAAATTTGCATTCAAGTAGGCTTTTAATAAAAAAAAAAGTATATGCTTTATTGAAATTCATGTTTGCATCCATTACAGCTAAAAGTCTATTTGATAAGAAGGTAATTTTGTCAGTGTAAAACTAAACCAACTTTACAATTTATATGAACCATTTTACACTTTACATATTTACATTCACACTTGTTTGCATCGTTTCCAAATGCATCCTTAAATGCATTTGATACTATTTATTAGGAACACTATATTGATAATTTGATGAAAAAAAAAAAAAACACAGGGAATACATGATTTATCGATGGAATCAATCATACTCATCTGAATTTAATTATTGCTAGGGGATGCCTGTACGGTCAACTCTTAATGTGGTGTGCGTGACAATGCATATTTCTTTTATTTTTAGAATTTCACTTTTTTTTAAGGTGATGTAGACTTTAACATGTACCGAGCAAAAATTGACATTTGTAATACATTTTAAATAATGGATATATTTTTTTAATTTTATTAGAAAAATGAATGCATTCAAATTATACATGGCTTCTTATTACATTGATATAACCATTTGTTAAAAATTATTATATGATTTTTTTGAGACGCATGAATGAAACATGTATTGCTTTATGGTGGTGGTTCCAATTGCCACTAATTTATTATGTTAATTTGAACAATTAGCTATGGAGTGTATGAATGAAATAGGTATTTTATCATCATTTTTTTTTAATTTGTGGCTATAGATTGAATAGATTTCAACTTTTAACCATAGTTTGTCAAAAAACGTAGGTATTGATGCATTTAGCTTTGGCTTCATAGGAAATCGTAGTTATAGGTTGCCACATCTAACTACAGTTTTGCAAAAAAATGTGGCTATAGATTGCACATTTTAATCACGTTTTGTTAAAAACCGTAGCTATAGATTGAAGTATTTAGCTTCAGTTAAAAAAATAAACGTGGTTATAGGTGCTGCATTTAGCTACAATTCTATAACAAACCGTAGCTATACACATCTTTTAGCTACGATTCAACCCCATGGCTAAAGGTCCATATGGTTTGCATTAGGGGTGATCATGGGTCGGGTCGGGCCGGGCCAGACCAGGGTCAGGCTTTGCACTTATGATAAGGGCTATAGCTTAGGCCCAGGCCTAGCCTAGCCCGAGGTTCTGGGCTTGTAACATAAGCCCTAGCCTAGCTCTACACGAGCCCAAGCTAGGCCGAGCCTAATTCTGGGCCAATGTCTTTCATATATAAAACATTACCTATCTATAATATCTATATAATCATATTAAGCTGAGGATGAAGGAAATTGAATCTAACAGTATTTTTTGCCTTTTTTCTTAGAAATTAAAAGAATGTCACTCTCTACCAACTCTCTCTCTCTCTTTTGCTTTTTTTTTCTTTCAAATTACAAGAATGCCATCTCTCTCTCCTTATAAATTACAAGAATGCCACTCTCTCCAACTAAGGGAGACCTTAGCTCAGCATCTCGACTGCTAAGGGATCTACAATCAAAGGTAGTCGAGTTCGAGTTGAGCCAAGCTCAAACTTCTGAGTTCAAGCTCAAGTCTCTAATTTGAATTGAGCTCATGCTAGATGACACCTCGACCACTGAGGGAGACCTCGACTCAGCACCTCAGTCACTGAGGGAGATCTCAACTCAGCACCTCAACAATCGAGGGAGACCTTAGCTTAGCACCTTGTCAACTAAGGGAGACCTTAGTTCGACACTTGGCCTGCTAGGGAAACCTCAACTTGACACTTCAACGGCTGAGGGAGACCTCAATTTGGCACCTCGACAATTGAGGGAGACCTCGGCTCAGCACCTCGGCTGCTTGAGAGACCTACAACCAAAGGTAGCAAAGTTCGAACTTCCAAGCTTTTGACTCGAGTTGAGCTCGAGCTCGGGCTCAAGTCTCTAATTCGAATCGAGCTCAAGCCTAATAGTTTATGAGTGAGCCCCTACAACGTAGGGCCCCCTCCGCTAGTTTTATATTAAATGACATAACATGCATATAAACTTTTGATTTATATATTATATAATATAAAATATTACATATAATATAAACAATACATATCATGTTATAATATTTATATATAAAATATATAATATAATGTAAAATAACATGTATACATATGTATACATTATACACAAAATGTGTAAGTTTAAATATATGCGGGTCAGGTCGGGGTTGAAGTATTAGGCCAAGCCCGACCCTAAAATTTGCAAGCCTAATGTGAGCCCGAGCCTGGGCTGGGCCTGAACACAAAACCCAAGCCCAAGCCCAGAATTTTCGGGCTGGGCTGAAATTATCACCCCTATTTTGCATCCATCCATTAGCTACGGAAAGATACCGTAGCTATAGATGGGTTATAGCTACAAATTAGTTGAACTGTAGCCGTAGGCTATAGCCATTCAAACATAGACTACAGTTTTCTGTTTGTAGCTAAGCCGTAGCTATAGCTCTATAGCTACAATTTTTTTGACATTTAGCAACGGTTTTATTCGTAGCTAAAAGTCATATTTCTTGTTAGTGAATTATTAATTAATTTATATTGGAAAATAAAAGATAAATTAGTATAATTTTGTTAGTAAACTACTTAATAAAAATAAATATTTAGTAACAAATTAAAATAATTTCAATAAATCTCCATAATTACACAAATATAATAAAATTTTCATAAAATAACATTTTGAAAATTAAAAGATATAATGTTGTACTTTTGGAAATTTTTTAAAAGTTTATTTAAAATGTATTAAATAATTATTGAAGATTATTAGAATATTTTGAAAATTTTAGGAAAATTTATTACATTTGATTGATTTTAGAAAACTATTAAAAAATTATATAATCTTCATTATAAATTATTAAAAAAAATGAGTATAAAAATGGAAAGCTGTAATTTCAACTAATAATTACACAAATTATTAAGATAAATTAATATTATATAAATTACAGTACGGATTAGACTCGAATTGAAAAGATTGAGCTTGATTTAGATTCGAGCCTTAAAGCATTTTAGGACCAGGCCTGGATTGACCTGAATTTTGTTTTTAGCAAAAAATAAATCAAATTGCATCAATCAGCTTAACGAGGATTTTATGGTTTGGAAGTGGATCAATAGAATCAGTGTTAATGAATGTTTATATTCCATTGGAATCAGCTACTGCTGGAGTTCATATAAAATTTTTTTTGAAGTACCGTTCATATAAAATTCAGAACCTCGAACCCGTTAAATAATAATATTCAATCCAACAGATTTGTCCATTTTCTACTCTTATAGTTGTATTGTTGATTCGTTGCTTCGTGGTTCATAATGCCCACTTGCCATTTTTGAATTGTGAATACACAATAGATCACGTGGATCGACCCACCATTAACGGGTTTTGTTCCAGTTTGTGGTCCCCCGCTTCTCCCCCGCTTTCCCATGAATTCTATGATAACAGTAATAATAATTGAAACCTGGAAAAGTCTGTCTCCCTCTAAATGGTTCGGATCTAGGATCAAATCTTCCACCATAATAATTTAATGGATTATTTACCAAAAACTCCATATAGTTTCACAAATTTATAAAAAAACTATCGCATAGTTTGTATTTTACTTAAATAACCCTTATAATTTGTAATCAATTTACGTAATCAACGTTTTCTTTTTAAAAACGATGCAAATAAGTGTGAATACAAATATATAGAGTATAAAACGGTTCAATAAATTGCAGAATTGGGTCCATTTTGCACTAACAAATTTATCTTCTTATCAAAAAGATTTTTAGATGTAATGAATGCAAATATGAATTCTAATAAGCATATGTTTTTTTTTTATCAAAAGCCCACTTAAATGCAAATTTAATTTTTTTATTGATGTACTTTTACATCTTATTATCAATGTAAATATGCATTGATTTATCATTTGTCAATGCATAAATGTAATGTTGCCAAACATAGGCAAAAGTGAATCAGAGTGTAAATTTACCCTGAACCAGGATTTACACTCCATTTGCATCGTTTTCAAACGCAGCCTTAAGAACATATTTGTATTCACATTCCGAAATGGTTACTTGACAATGTTGAAGGACACTTTAATCAAGATTTTTGAATGAAATAATGTTTGGTTTTAGCGGAATAAAGAAGATACAACAATGAGTTCTTTGTCTCCAATAGTTTAACTTCCTCCTTTGAATCACTAAGGCTATATTTGGATTGAAGAAAAATGTAGGAAAAGAAAGGGAAAGACAGGAAAACCTATATAAGGTTTCTTAAGGTTTTACTATCTTTCCCTTCCTTTCCTTACTTTTTCTTTCAAAACAAGCACAGCCTAATTGATTTGTTTATGTTTTAAAATAGGACAAGAATGATATTCTCTATCCTATTTTCTTTTGATTAAATTTTCTCTAATAGGCATTAGTATTAAAACTATTTTTTTCCACGTGGTGGATGAAAGTGGAATAATAAATTGGTTGCAAACTATAGAAAGTGCTTTAATAAAATATAAAATATAATATAATTTTAGTAAGGATATTTTAATTAATGACCTTAAATTTAATTTAATTTGATGGAAAATAAGAACCCCTTCAAGTTCAACGTTCAACCCATTAATGCCTTCGTCTCTAAAAGCACGAACGATTAAGAATTTTCATTATTAAACTTCCTTTCATTTTGCATTAAATTCTGTTTTATTGAGATGGATGCTGGTTAACAAAAGCAAGTGTAAATTTAAGAACAAAAGCTTTTTTAATGATTTTTGTGCATTTATTACTTTTAATTTTTAAATGTAAAAGGGTTGCTTTGCATAAACTCGTCAACACCGACAACCCTTTCAGTTTCAACGGTAGACCGTCCTTTTCGTCCTAGAACTCTAGACCGTCTTTCTGTTCTGTCTGTCGTCCTTGAGAGAAGACCGTTTAGTTTACCACGTTTGAATTTTCCACTTTGGCTTTCTTCCTACGTAACTTAGTACTCACACGTGTTTTCTATCCACGTGTGATTTCCAACCCAAGCGAATCCTCCCCCTACGATTCGTGATTAAGTAAAACCCGAGGGTGCTTTTGGTCAAAATGCCTTCTCCGGTAAATTAATAGTGAGTAGGCAACTCCGACTAAGAAGAGACGGATCTTACTCTACGTCTCCTCTTCTTTCATCCGACTTCCGATACCTCCGCAACTTCACCTTTGTTTTCCGGAACAAGGATATGATCACCATCGCGACATACATCTAAAGCCCCACATCCTCATCATCCTCGAGAAGACTGATACCAGTTCTGATTACTCTGTTTCTGTTTCTTTTTCTCTGTTTCTCTATCATGTCTTTCTACGACACTGCCCTCTTGAACAGCGAACTCTCCAAGCCGACCTCAATATTCGGTCTGCGTTTATGGGTTGTTATTGGAATTTGTGTTGGAGTGTTCATCGTTCTCATTCTCTTCCTCCTCTCTCTCTGCATCACGTCTCGTCGCCGAAGATCTCCCAACTCCAGCTCTCGTCGCTCGAAGTTCTCTGCCTCCGATCACTCTCCTATCGTCTCCAAGGAGATCCAAGAGATCGTCCATGTTGCTACTACGGATCAGCGGCCGGTTCCGCCGGCCGTTCCCGAGATTCAGATTGATATTGGCAAGGCGGAGCACCGTGTTGTGTTCTCTGACAGGCCCTCCTCGCATGCAAGCGGAGAGAGTCGTTCCACTACTGCCACGGACTCGGTGTCAATGGCTGGGGGTCCGCCGGAGGTGTCACATCTTGGGTGGGGGCATTGGTACACTCTCAGAGAGCTTGAAGCGGCCACAGATGGGTTGGCGGACGAGAATGTGATCGGAGAAGGCGGATACGGTATTGTTTATCGAGGAGTACTCTCCGATAATACTCGAGTTGCAGTGAAGAACTTGCTGAATAACAGGTAATCAACTCAGTTGCATAAATTATATATTATTGTTTCTTGTGTAGATTTTCGTTGACTAACAGAATGAGTGTTGGATCAATTAATTAGTTGGGTTCGTGTGTTCTAGCTCTTTCTTTGGTGTAAAGCTCGAGGGTGTTTTCTTCCTTACTGGTGGAATCCCCCTCTCCTCACTAGGAGGCATGATTAATATTGAAATTTGAAGAAATTTTCTGCTTTTAACCAACTGCTAGTTTCTTAGTTAGAATGTGAAACTGAAGTTTCGTGCTAATCTGGTTATTCTGATAATTCCTGCTCAAATTATAGAACTATTCTACTTATTCTGGGTGTTGTTGGTTTTATTAGATTTCCACTTTCTGGACCGATATTAGTCTCTCTCTCTCTCTCTCCCCAGTAGTATTGGAATCTTTGCTTTCCAGATGACTTTGGATCTTTTTTTTAAGAGTTTAATTGTAAGAGGCTGTTGAATTATCAGGGGTCAAGCTGAGAAGGAGTTTAAAGTAGAGGTAGAGGCGATTGGCCGTGTTAGACACAAGAATCTGGTCAGGTTGCTTGGGTATTGTGTCGAAGGAGCTTACAGGTACTGATACTTTTGTCCTTCCATTCTTGTTTAGTTGATTTTCTCTTCATTGGTAACCTTAGTATCCATATATGGTGTATCTTTGTTTACAGGCATTCATTGTCGAAGGATATATGGTGTATCCATATATGGTGTTTACAGACATTCATTGTTTAGTTGATTTTCTCTTCATTGGTAACCTTAGTATCCATATATGGTGTATCCATATATGCTTTTAACCTTAGTATCCATATATGGTGTATCTTCATTGTCGAAGGAGCTTACAGACATTCATGGACATGCACACCCACACACATATAGTAGGGTTTTGCTCATCCTATTTAGAGTGTCTGAGATCCTCTGGAAGCTGAATATGTCTTGATTTGAGACTTGATATTTAAATTTTCTTACAGTTTAACCTGTTTTCCTGGATTAGAATGCTTGTTTACGAGTATGTAGACAATGGCAATTTGGATCAGTGGCTTCATGGGGATGTAGGGCAAGTGAGCCCTCTGACATGGGATATCCGGATGAACATTATCCTTGGAACAGCAAAAGGGTACAGTCACCTCTCGTCTGAGACTTTATTCTTTTCCTAATTATTTTTGCTCATCAACTATCTGCACATTTAACTGAATGAGAATATAATTTCTGCAGCTTGGCCTACCTTCATGAGGGTCTTGAACCAAAGGTTGTCCATCGAGATGTAAAGTCTAGCAACATCTTACTTGACAAGCAATGGAATTCCAAGGTGTCTGATTTTGGGCTAGCCAAACTGTTGTGTTCTGAAAGGACTTATGTTACAACTCGTGTGATGGGAACATTTGGGTTGGTTCTCTTCCTTCATTTGTTTGCCATGGTTGTGATTTATTTCTCATTTTCTTCCTTGTGAGCAAAAGAAATTTGTGATTCAAATTTGCTCATCTAAACATTTATATGCTCTGCTCATCAATCACTTTTTTGGTTCTACTATCTTTCATGGATTTTGTAGCTATGTGGCACCGGAATATGCTTGTACTGGTATGTTGAATGAGAGGAGTGATGTCTATAGCTTTGGAATACTCATGATGGAGATAATTTCTGGGAGGATCCCTGTTGATTATAGTCGACCACCTGGAGAGGTAGTTGACTTGAGACATTTAGTTTCATTTCTAACCTCTCTTCTTCTCGATTATCATATGTTTCAATTTCAATCACTAAATTGCTGAGTTTGAATAATCAATTTTGCAGGCGAATTTGGTTGATTGGTTAAAAACCATGGTCGGAAACCGGAAATCTGAGCAAGTAGTGGATCCTAAGTTGCCGGAAATGCCATCTTCAAAGGCACTTAAACGAGCTCTTCTTGTTGCTCTCAGATGTGTTGATCCGGATGCCAAGAAAAGGCCTAAAATGGGACATGTGATTCACATGCTTGAGGCTGATGATTTGTTATTCCGTGATGTATGTCCCAATGTTTCTTTAGAAAGTCTGATTCCTTGAGTTCTTAGAATATTTTGATTTGGAAATTAATAGGAAGCAACTTTTTTTACTTCCAACCCATTTATTTTTGAGTTTGCCATTTTCAGGAAAATCGGATTGGACGAGAAGCCAGCCGCTCCCATCGAGATCATCCATCAGCAGATCAAGTTGTTGTGGGGTTGGACGATAAACAGTTGGGTGAAGGGGTATTGGAGAGAAGAGAAGGGGAAACCAGTAACAATCTACACCAGCAAACAAGGTGGAGATGACAAAGGGTAAATTAGGTGACTGACAATTCTTAGCCTGAGTGAGTTTCCAAAATTCTATCTACAGTTAACCAATTTCTGTCTATAACTCATTCTATATCAAGAATATGGTTAACCAGCAGAAATCCTGTATTTCGTCTAGTTGTATGTTTGCATATTTTAATTTAGGATCCATCATGTGTTGAATTGGGATGCACTTGTATCATAGAAAATTTATTCATCATTTAGATGAAAAAAAAAACAGAACTGCAAGTGTATATTTAGCACTGGAGAGTGGAGTGAAGATATTTCTTGTCAGTTCTTGTTAAGGTGGTTTTTGGCATAATGAACTGATAATACAATTTCATCGCTTGTACTTGGCTACTTGCTACATTAGTAATTCTGGGGAAACGAGCCCAAAGCTGAATTTTCTGAAGCCTGTTTCCTTTTAATCGGCAACATAATGGTTGCCTCAGGTCATTCCCAATGGGGGGAATCTTCTTTTTTGACTTTTACAAAATAAATGGGGCCATTTTTGCATTCGCAACTGTAAATATTGGTGCTTGAAAAATGAAAAGTGAAAATCAAGCACAACTGATACTAAAAAGTAAAAATAAGATTGAAGATTCTACTGGAAACTTTGAGGAATCGTTTGTCACGACCATTTCTCAACCAAAAAGGTTTATACGAAAATAGTTGAAGGTACATTACCCTAAGAAAAAGGTTGAAGACATTGCCTTAAAACGTTTCTAGCCACCGGCTGCATTGCTGATTGAGGCAAATTGGCATTAGCAGAAACCGTCTGGTGCCAAACACTCCTTTCAAAGTGTTTATTTGCAGTTTAATCAACTTAGGGACTCATTTGTAGAGGTGTAAATCGTGCCGGGCCATAGGCGGCCTGACTCGATTTTGGACCGGCCTGGTATGATGGCATGCGGGCCATGCCAGGCTTGGCATGATGTTCTTTGTCGTGCTAGGCCTAGGGTTTTAGTCTGCGAGTTAGGTCGGCATAGCATGAACAAGTAGGACGGTGGCCCACGTGTTGGCACGACCCAGCATTGCCCATATATACTATTTATATATATATTTTGTATATTTATATATATATAATATATTTATATATATTTATATATTTATATATAATATATAATATATTATATAAATTATAATTATATAAATAATATATAGTATATAATATATTAATAAAATAAATAATTGTTTTCAATTTTATTATACTAATTTATTTAATTATTCTATATATAAGCATTTGTGTACATCAAAATTTATATAAAATTAAAATTTTAAGTTTTTTTTCATTTTTTTAATAAATAAGTAGGCAAAATAGCTTTGGCCCTATCCATGGCCTGACTTGGGCTGTGTCGGGCTGACCCCCAAACTTTTCACTAGGGAGGGTGGCATGGCCCGTGATGGCCCGCATTTTGTGTGGGTCGCTCGTGGGTCATGTCGACACGGTTTACCCACTTTACACATGTACTCATTTGTCTTGTCCTCATATCAAGTTAATTTCATCATTGCCAACAATTATTAGGTATGTGTTTGGTTCTGTTGGTGTCCTGGTAAAACTATTGTTGGTGTCGTGGTAAGGCTTTGAAGATTGGTCAAGTCTTCAAAAGTCCGAAGAAGGCGACAAGAAAGGGAGAGAATGTGGGGAAGAGAGGAGAGAAGGGTGAGTCCTCTTCTGAGAAGCCTTAGGTCAAAATTATATGATATTATCTGACGTGGGAAGGAGTTTTCCCCATTTTTATAGAGAGGACCCCAAGGATATAAGGAGAATGATATAAAAGGAGACATTTCCTATTAGCAAAGGGGGTCTTTATTTTTATGTTGCCTATTAAGAGAGCACTATTTGGGTTTCACCACATGTCCGGTGAGATCCTTCAAAGACAAAGTTTCCTTTCTCTTAAGGATTCTCACGTGGCACGTGTAGGTTACGTTCCCTTACAGGTTTCCCAGTGGCCATGTGTTAAAAGACAAGATTGGTGATGTTATCGCAAGTCTCAGGCGACGCCCATTGTTTATCGTGGGTCCCAAGTGGTGTTTTATGTTCATCGCAAGTCTGCGATGGTTACTAAGCTTATCGTAAGTCTGCGACGGTTGTTAAGTTCATTGCAAGTCTTTGTGGGTTTTGAGATCATCACCGATGTGAGCCGGGTCATGGACTCGCCACAGATGTTCTTGTGGTATCGGCTTAGCACCTTCTGTGCCCCCACAGTTGTGGCAATCAACATATACCTGCAGGTTTCATTTATATTTTTTCATTCAATGTTTGTACTTTATTTGTTTACAAAACCGAGAAAAGTAATAATTACAACCATTTATGACAATTAGGCACCAATACCACTCAGCACTACATTAGCATAATAGTGAAAAAATGCCTAACTATTGGGGGAAGTTTTAAAAAATAACTTTTCTAAATGATGGGCATGAACAAAAACTGAAGTCACCTTTTACTATTACCATGCATACAAAAGAGCATGAGAGAAAGTGAAGTGGCGATTATGATGATGTTTGGTACCGTTTACGTTTATTCATTAAACGTTTATTAATGTTGCCACATAGGCGCCATCTCAGCACTTTCTCTCTCTTGCTCTTCTGCATACATCAAAAATATAAAAGGTGAACTTTGGTTTATATGCATGACAGTCGTTTGTATAAGTTATTTTTAGAAGCTTCCACAAACGGCCAAGCATTTATTCACTGTTACGCTGAAGTGGTGCTCAGTTATCATAAACGGTTGCAATTATTGCATTTCTTGGTTTTACCAGCAAATAAAGTATAAACGTTTATTCAATAAATATAAACGATACCAAACACATACTATGTGACAATATTTATTGAATAAACACCCACGTTTCCAAACACCCTATAAGTATATGTTTGGTAGTGTGGCTGTTTCTCACATGGCCTATTTCCCCGAAAATGACCCTGCCATGAGCCCATTCAGTGGCTGAAGCGTTTTTTATGTTTTCTTGGGTTTGGAACCCTCGTTCCAACTAAGCAAAGTTAGAAACAATTAAAGGGTTTTGATCCTTGTTTGGGTGTCATGTCAGCACCAAGTCAGTTATCGATGAGCGTTTTCAAATTTTGAGGCATTGCTGTTTTCTCCCACTTTTGTAAAAAACAATGTTGATCAAACAGGACTTTGACCTTTGAAGTTGATATCCTATGTGGCGCTGTGATGTCAGTTTTTTTTCCGAGAAACAGCATCAATTCCAAGGTCCGTTTGGTTCCTTAGAATGGTGTTTGAAATTAGAATCAGAATGGCTTATTTTGATTTAAACTGTCAAAATGAGATTTTGATTCCCATGCTTGGCAGAATGGGATTTTCCTGTATGAGGGCATGGTCATCTCTGGTTCCCCCAGAAAAGGGATTCCCATTCAAGAATATGTCCAGAAGTAATAAAATAATAGTTTAATAAAATATTAATAAATTAATAATAACAGAAAAGGCATTAATTATTAAACATAATAACAACAAGAATAAAATATAAACAAAATATCAATACAATATTAATAAACACTTTATGAAATAATAATAATGCATTAGAAATTAAATAATAAAATATTATGAAAAAAATAATAAGATAATAATAGTAATAAAATAAGAATATATTGAAAATTAAAATAATAATAAAATATTAGTGATGAGGGCGGGTTTGGCCCTCCAATGACACTATGACACCTGGCACCTTATGACAACCAGGTAGACAATTCACCACAGGCAGCTCGTCACAGGCAGCTCGCTACAGGCAGCTCGCCACAGGCAGCTTGTCACAGGCAGCTCGCCACTTACAGACAGCTTGCCATAGGCAGCTCGCCATAGACAGCTCACCATCATGTAGCCTGGAAACTTAGACAACTCGGCACTGCACAGGCAGCTTGCCACAAGCAACTCACCATCATGTCGCCTGGCAACTTAGACAACTCGGCACTGCACAGGCAG
>NW_010729184.1:1129992-1198647 GCF_000365185.1 Nelumbo nucifera
CTTAGACAACTCGGCACTGCACAGGCAGCTTGCCACAAGCAACTCACCATCATGTCGCCTGGCAACTTAGACAACTCGGCACTGCACAGGCAGCTCGCCATAGGCAACTCATCATCATGTAGCTTGGCAACTTAGACAACTCGGCACTGCACAAGCAGCTCGCCACAAAGCAGCTCGCCACCAGGTAGCTTGCCACAGGTAGCTCGCCACAAGCAGCTCACCTCTAGGCAGCTCGCAACTAGGCAGCTCACCACTTACGAGAAGCTCGCCTCCTAGTCAAACCAACCACCGCATGACAACCCCAAGGAGCTCACCACCGTACCCCGCGTTTTACGGGATTGTGACTTGTAACGGTTGTATTAGCTCACCCATTCCCCGATTTAGGCAGAAGTGGGCAACCTTACTGGTTGGTGGCTTTATCCCCACCTAACACGAAAGCAGGTCCCATCACAGCGGGAATCCAGGAACTGCTCCACCAAACCCACGAGGACTCCAGTATATAAAGACCTCACCCCCCAGGGGCAAAGGTATGAGATGAGATGAGATGGTAACCTCTGCTCTCTAGCTCTCTCATTCTCTAGCATCATTCTCAGCTAGCTACTAAGTGTTGACTTAGCCATCGGAGTGACCTCACCGGGTATACACCCCTAGGTTCTCTGATTCAGTTCTCGCAGGTTCCTCAGCTCCCGCCGCCTACAAAGATGATCAGATCATCTCTAGTAGGGAGTAGCCAGCTCAGTTCACGTCGTTGTTGGTAGCTAGATCATCTCCTGCAAGGAGCAACTAGGTTGCGCTATGCTAGGGAGCTCCCCTTCAGCCTCTGAGTCATCGGCCACTTGGGAGCAGACGAGGTGACAAGGTACTTAGCCAGAAAAAATGAGACGTAACCAGAAATCGTTACATCAATTGGCGCCGTCTGTGGGAAAACGCTACAAAAAGCTAAGTTCTCATCCTACAAAAAGCTAAGTCCTCTTCTCCTAGAAAGCTAAGCCCTCACTTTTTAGAAACTGAAGCTCTCGCTTTATAGTTTCCATTTTTTATGAACTCAAAGAAACTGAAGCTCTCACATTACGAGGCGGATGCAGCGCAATCATAGCTCTGAAGTGCCCACTTGGCGGCTTGGCAGCCTGGCACATGAGCCGACCTGGCGCGACCTGGCCCAAGCGCGAACTAAGGAACTGATAAAAGACTTCAATACTGCACAAGACCCAGTTGCTTCTTCGCTATGGGCAAAGTTCAGGAGTGGACTATGAGTCTCTCCCAAAGCCTAAGGGCCACAATACTGCTCAAGACCCAGTTGCCTCTTCGGCATGGGCAAAGTTCAGGAGTGGATTATGAGTCGCTCCCAAAGCCTAAGGGCCACAATATTGCACAAGACCCAGTTGCCTCTTCGGCATGGGCAAAGTTCAAGACTGGACTATGAGTTGCTCCCAAAGCCTAAGGGCCACAATACTGCATAAGACCCAGTTGCCTCTTCGGCATGGGCAAAGTCCAGGAGTGGACTACGAGTCGCTCCCAAAGCCTAAGGGCCACAATACTACTTAAGACCCAGTCGCCTCTTCGGCATGGGCAAGCTAGTCCCAGTCGCCTCCTCGGCCTGGACACTTAAGACCTAGTTGCCTCTTTGGCAAGGACGAGCTAGTCCCAGTCGCCTCCTTGGCATGGACACTTAAGACACAATCTTCTCTTCGGCATGGACAAAATCAACAAAAGTGGAATATAAGTTGCCCCCAGAGCCTGAGGACTACAGTATCGAACTGGCAGAGACCTCGGCCCCTTACGGGCAGCTCGCTTCCAAGCAGCTCCCAGAGCCTAAGAAACTGAATCATCGCTTACGAGCTCGTCGAATTACGGGCCAAAAGGAGAAATCTACTCCCTTCACCGAGTTACTTTCAGCTCGGGAGTGGGGGGCAAATGATGAGGGCGGATTTGGCCCTCCAATGACACTATGACACCTGGCACCTCATGATAACCAGGCAGCTCACCATAGGCAGCTCGCTACAGGCAGCTCATCACAGGCAGCTCACCACAGGCAGCTTGCTACAGGCAGCTCATCACAGGCAACTCGCCACAGGCAGCTCACTATCATGTAGCCTGGCAACTTAGACAACTCGACACTGCACAGGCAGCTCGCCACCAGGCAGCTCGCCACAGGCAGCTTGCTACAGGCAGCTCGCTACAAGCAACTCGCCACAGACAGCTCGCCACAGGCAGCTCACCACAAGCAGCTCGCTACAGGCAGCTCGCCACTTACGGGCTGCTTGCCTCCTAGTCAGACCGACCACCGCGTGACAACCCCGAGGAGCTCACCACCATACCCCGCGTTTTACGAGATTGTGACTTGTAACGGCTGTATTAGCTCACCCACTCCCCAATTTAGGCAGAAGTGGGCAACCTTACCGGTTGGTGGCTTTATCCCCACCTAACACGAAAGCAGGTCCCATCACAGCGGGAATCCAAAAACTGCTCCACCAAACCTACGAGGACTCCAGTATATAAAGACCTCACCCCCTAGGGGCAAAGGTATGAGATGAGATGAGATGGTAACCTCTGCTCTCTATCTCTCTCATTCTCTAATATCATTCTCAGCTCACTACTAAGTGCTGACTTAGCCATCGGAGTGACCTCGCCGAGTATACACCCTCGGGTTCTCTGATTCAGTTCTCGCAAGTCCCTCAGCTCCCACTACCTACAAAGATGAGCAGATCTCCAGCAGGGAGTAGCCAGCTCAGTTCCCGTCGTTGTTGGTAGCCAGATCATCTTCTACAGGGAGCAGCTGGGTTGCGTTACACTAGGGAGCTCCCCTTCAGCCTCCGAGTCATCGGCCACTTGGGAGTAGACGAGGTGACGAGGTACTTAGCCAGAAAAAGTGATACGTGACCAGAAATCATTACATCAATTAGTAAATATTAATAAATTAATACTAAAAAACAAAGATATTATTTATTAAATAATAATAATAATTATGTAAAACTAAAATATTAACATAATGTAATAAAATACTAACATATTAATCATTAAATAATAAGAAATTAATTTAAAAAAATAAAACAAAAATAATAGCATATAAACAAAATAATCAAACAGTAAAAATAAATTATTAATTAATAAATATATTATTAAATTAATAATAAAATAATATGAAAATACTAAGATATTAATATTAAATACTAATAAAATAATAATAGAAAAATACTTATAAAATAATAATTATATATTCATAAAATATTAATAAAGTAATAATAAAACAATAAATGGATTAATACAAAATTAAAAAGTTTTAATTAATCTGATTCCAATTCTAAATAAACCAAACAGCAATAATTGGTATTCAATTTCAATTCCCGATTGAACCAAACAAAAACAAGCGTCATAAATAGGTGGGGAACTCCAATTCCAACCCTGTCGTCGTTGGGCCATAAGGATCCTTGCAATTCTTGTCCTCGTTGGGTCATAACGAGCCAAAAATACGATTGCTTTGAATGTTATTCCCGAAACTTGGCTTTTATCTGTTGATTTTCTTCACCGGAAAGAGAAGTAATTTGACTCGGCCAGGAACTAAGACTAACCATGATTTCCATGATTGGATTGGAGTTAGTGGATGCCAGAAAAAGCCTTGAAAAGCTTAAAGGATGGACCTTCGCATGATCTGGATTACTCTGTGCGACTAAACTGCAATCGATGAATTATTCAAAAGAAGCAGAGGTAGAATTTAATGACTGTCGTCTGTCCAGAATTTCATGATTCGTACCAATTACTCAAGGCTCCTGAAGTAAAACGAAAGAAACCCTTCTTAGGTTACTTGACTCAGTCCTTGGGTTATCTTCATTTTCCGGTGGAATGGCGTCTCTGAACTCTGCAGCTGGCTCTAGTGTATTTAATTGCTCAACTACAAAACGCATAAGCTTTTAATTGCTGGCGCACTAGCCGGGGTGCATCTATTATTCCAGCTCCAATTAGACTGATGGAGAGCGTGCATTCACGTGCTGTGTTTTGATTTTTAAATGCGCAATGCTGGTTCATGTCTGTTAGTTAATAAATAATAATATCAATAGCCGACTGCAGACAACTTGTGTAGAACAATAGAGTCTGGTTTCTATCAGGGCAGAGTCCATGCTTCCATCGTTCGCGTAGCTAAGAACGCGATACGCGTGTTTTAGTTCGTGTATAGGTTTAATGCGTGTCAAACGAATTAAATAGTCTATCCTCTATGCCGTTAGCTTTTCATTCGTTTTATCCCATTTCCCGTTTGAGATTCGTCCGACTTTGTCGCCCTCACATTTAGAGTATTCTTTTGTTTTGAAGTCTGACATTTGAAAATGCAATAATTACATTAATAAGTATATTGGTGATGATGTACGATCCGGTCGGTCCTATTTGTTGATAATTTTGTCTCTAACGGAATAAGAGATGCTTGAAACAAGGAGGAAACAAGAGATTTCAGGGGAGGAACTCGTTGGAAATGCTCCGATGCTCAAGTTAGTTCTTGAGAAGGCAAGGAGAATGAGAGATTCTGATACCATAAGGCACAAAATATCACCTACCTTTACTCTGGGGGAAAAGGGCCTTTTATAACCACCCTGGTGTACTCACTCCCAAGCCTCTGCCAAATCAGGTATAACCGCCTCTGTGGGGGGTAGGAATAACCGCCACTATCTTCTCTGTTAGGGCCGTCTCTGCAACAACTGAGATGGCAGTAGCAGGTGGCCGTTGGAGTGCAGTTGTCATTTGTCAAATCCCTGATCAGTCAGGCACGCCGCCTCAGAGTACGGGCTTCTTTGTCAGGTACGGTTATTCAGTCACACGACCTGGAGCCGAGGTACCGGAGTGGTGCACGAGGTGAAGTTTTGAGTCTGGATAGGAGTGTGGCCCGGACTATTTCGAGGTGCCGGGGTGTGGCCCAGACTGACCCGAGGTGGGTTAGTCCGGGCTTCGCCCTTTGCGGGGTCCCTTGCAAGGCTCGGGACTTCTAGGGAGAGCTCGGGCTCCTCCTCCTGGGAAGTGTGGGTTCCTTTCGGGGAGCTCGGGGCCTCTCCTTGGGGAGCTCGGGCTTCTTTTTGGGATATGGTTATGTCGCTGTGCTGAGCTGACGCTCCTGCCAGGTCATACCCGATTGCTTCCACGTGTCGCACAACCAAGGGGTTGGGCCAAATCTACCTCCATCAATTGCCCCCCACTCCCCGTGCCCGGGGTCTTGACCCAGCATGGGGAGTTCACGGACTGACGGGTGGATTTGCCCCGTGGCGTGCTCTGTCCAGTTTGGAGATTCTCCGGTCTGACCCGCCTATTCTCTTGGCTCGACCAGGGTCAGCTCGGCTCGACCAAAGGTCAACCCGGGTCGTGTACAGCTCACGCGCAGATGTCAAATGATTATCAGTTTTCGAACGTCAAAAGTTTGCGCTAAACTGATTTCACCTCGGGGGTCGTGCAGCCGGTTTTCCTGAGAGCCGTTGGATGGCTTTGATCTTGACAGTTGATGCACGGGCATAGCTGCTATAAATAGTGGGGGCCCTGGTCACTTTTCCTTCGCCAGTATTCAGTTCTTGTTTCTTGAGCTTGCGTCCAAGGTCTTCAGCTCATGTCACTTTTCCTAGTTCGATAGCTTTTCCTTGGTGAGTCCCCTTAACTTCTTTCAATTTCCTTTCCTTTTCAATGTCTAGTTCGGGTAGTTCGGGTAGCTTAGATAGTCTTTTAGGAGGGCCTGAGGCGGAGACTTTGGGTCGGGCTGCCTCTTTCGACAGCCTTCTAGATGAGCCGAAGGTAGGGCCTTCAGTCCGGGTCACCTCTGGCAGCCTGAAATCCACTTCTCATCGAGTTCGGATGCGAGACAAGTTCGGACCCTCCACTATGACGTTTGAGAGACTTCGGTCTCTTGTTCGTCAGTTCAACCTGCCCGGGGAGTACACTTATATCTTACTTACGGGCGACTTCCCTTGGGATCACGGTCCGGATGAGATCGTGATATTCCGGGAGCAGCTCATTGCTGGGCTGCGCCTTCCTTTTCATCCCCTAATCGTCAAAGTCTTGAATCACTTCGGCATCATCGTTGGTCAACTCCACCCGAACTCTATCCGCAATGTCATTGGGACCATCTCCCTCTGTTGTGAACACGTCATTCCTCTAGACTTAGAAATTTTTTCCGCCCTTCTTATGCTTAAGAAGCAAGTGAGCTTCCTCCCCGAGCACAGGCGGGCCTATTACCTATCTCCCCGCCTGGGATTTAAACTTCTACACAAGCTTCCAAGTAAGGTTCCGCCGTGGAAGCGAGACTACTTCGTGGTACGAAGTGCTACGGGGTGGTCGTTTCCCACTCATTGGAGGGCGGCTGTTCCAGACCTGTTGTCATGTTAGATAAAGACATGGCGGAGACCTTCCAGTCTTGGGCCCAGGTCGGGCTCGAGTGCGGAGTTTACCTTACGGAGGCCAAGCTTATTCAGGCCGGTCTGAGTCCGAGTAGGTTTCTTTACTCAGGTTTTTTTATTTATTTATTTATTTTTTTTTTTACTGATGCCGAGCTCTTTTTGCAGGTGTCATGGAGGCGGAGAAGACCCGCGGTGTCAACTTGCTTGATGGAATGAAGAGAAGGAAGCGGGTTACTAAGCGGGCTCGCATCGAGTCTCCTCGGGCTGTGGAGCCCGAAGTCCCAAGCTATCCTCCAGTCATCAACCTGGAGTCTCCTAGGGAGCCCGAGGTGGGCGGGCCTATCCCGGAGGTCACGGCGGAGCCCGAGGTCACGAAAGCTCGGGAGGTCGATACCACAGAAGCTTCCCATACCCAGACAATACTCTCCAGTTCGGGGAGCTAGGAGGTGGCCGGTAGCGTGCTGACTCCGAGCTGTGCTCTCCGCAAGAGCAAGAAGGCCGTCTATCCTGCGGAGGTTTCGGCATGGGCTGACCTTCTTCCGGGTCACATCGGCGCACACGCTGCGTCTCATGCTATGGTGGTAAGTCGAAGTGGTCTCCCTTGTCTTTTTCTTTATGTTGTATTATTCTCTTCTCGCCGGGCTGACTTGTTTCTCTCTTGGCAGGTGAACTTCTCTATCCATGCCCTAATTCTTCAATCAGAGAGGAGTCTGAAGCAGGCACAGGCTGCTGAAGAGGCTTCCCATGTAGCGCATGCCGAGCTGAGGGCAGCTCGGGAGCAGATCCATCGTCTTGAGGGTGACACTTCAGCTCAGAAGAATGAGTTGGAGAGGCTCCGGAGAGAGAACGACGCCTTGAGGCTCGTTGTAAAGCACTTCACGACCTCAAAAGGGGCCTTGGAGCATGAGGTGGAATACCTCAAGGCCGATATCAAGGAGAAGTCCGAGATCTTCTTCCAAGTTGTCGAGGATGCTAAAGTGAAGGCCATCGATGATTACATCGCGTCGGAGCACTTCGACGACTTGATGGTGGGCTGATAACGGAGGGGTTTCAAACTGAGTCGATGGATGATAAGGCATGCGTACCCCAAACTCGACGCCCGTGCCATAACCACTTTGCGTATCACTCTAGAGATGGCTCTCGCAACTGACAACGACCCGGACTCTGAAGATGAAGCAGACACCCCGAGTGTCGCCGAAGTTCCTGCTGATGTTTTGGGCGAGGGAGGTGTGCCTCCAAAGTGATATGTGCCGAGCCTGCGAGCTCGAAGTGATATGCACCGAGCCTGCGAGCTCGTTTTTTTTTTTTTGAATAGATTGTAAATGAAACATTGGTAATGAAATACCTTTTTTGTTTAAGTGTTGTGTAGTCATTCTTTCCTTTTTCCGAAGTGACTATATTGCCGAACTGTTAGAATTAGGTCCCCAAAGCGAGGGGGTTTCTCGAGGCAAGTTAACATAGTAAGGCTATACGCCCGATCTGTTCTTCGCCTGGGTCGGTTTATCGGTTTATCTTCAATAGGCTTGGCTCGGAGGGGGCTATACACCTCGGGTTTCATACCCATGCTGCCTGCTCTTTCAGCGCTAACACTTGGTTCTGCGTTGAAGAGGTGCCGAGGTCATCATCAGCTCGGTGCTTTAACCTTTTGGCTAGGATACTTTCCTAGGCTTTGCCCATGCTGAAGAGGCGACTGGGTCTTATGGT
Source organism: Nelumbo nucifera (assembly GCF_000365185.1). The sequence goes on from NW_010729184.1 coordinate 1,138,059, forward strand.
GCCGTGGTCATCATCAGCTCGGCGCTTTAACCCTTTGGCTAGGATACTTTCCTAGGCTTTGCCCATGCCGAAGAGGCGACTGGGTCTTATGGTGCCGAGGTCCTTGTTAGCATGGCATTTTGGCCCTTAGGCTCTGGAGGCGGCTCATAGTCCACTTAGTTCGGTAATTTACAGGTAATATCACCTTAAGTTGACAATGTTCCGGGGTATTTGTCTACCCTCTAGGGTTTCGAGCTCGTACGCTCCTCCGAGTACTCTCTTTACTCGGTAGGGTCCTTCCCAGTTCGGTCCGAGCTTGCCAACGTCGGGCTCAAGTACCATGACCTTGCGGAGAACCAGGTCGCCTTCGGGGAAGTTTTGCTTCTTGACTCTGGCATTGTAGTACCGAGCTACCCTTTGCTGGTATGCTGCGGTCCTGATGTAGGCGAGGTCCCTCACCTCGTCGAGTAGGTCGAGATTGATACGTAGCTTGTCGTCATTGGTCTTGTCGCCGTATGCTTCCAGTTGTAATAAGGGGATTTCGATTTCGACTGGGATGACTGCCTCTGTGTCGTAGGTGAGGTTGAAGGGAGTTTCTCCAGTGGCGGTCTTCTCTGTAGTTCGGTAGGCCCATAGGACGCTGGGTAGCTCGTCCGCCCATAGTCCTTTAGCTCGGTCTAGCCTGGCCTTCAGTCCACGGAGGATAGCTCTGTTCATGACTTTTGCCTGACCATTTGCTTGCAGGTGCACGACCGACGTGAAGTTCTGCCGAATTCCCATGTCTTGGCACCATTCCTGGAATTTGATATCCTCGAACTGCTTGCCATTGTCGGAAATCAGTACCCGAGGTAACCCGAAGCGGCATACTATGTTCTTCCAAAAGAAGTTCAGGACGTTTCGAGCTGTGATTGTCACGAGAGGTTCAGCTTCTACCCACTTCGTGAAGTAATCTACCGCCACTACTAGGAACTTCCTCCCACCTGTTGCTGGCGGGAATGGCCTGAGTAGGTCGATTTCCTATTGCGCAAAGGGCCATGGACCGGTAAGATACTTGAGGTCAGCGGCGGGCTGATGGTGGATATTGGCGTGCTTCTGGCACTTATCGCATTTTTTGACTAACTCAACGGCGTATGCTTTCATTGTTGGCCAATAGTACCCTTGTCGTAGTGCTTTTTGAGCGAAAGCCCTGCCCCCCAGGTGTCCGCCGCACAGGCCTTCATGAATGTCATGAAGTACAAGCTCGGCTTCGGGAGGTTGCAAGCAGCGTAGGTAGGGGAGCGTGTAGGATCTTCGGTACAACCGTCCGTCTACTATGACGTATTTGGCTGCCTGGCGCTCCACCCTCCAGGCGGCATTGCGGTCTGCGGGGAGGGTCCCATGTAGCAAGAAGCTCGCGAGTGGATCGATCTAGCTCGGCTCTATTTGGACGACAGGAGCTACCTCCTCTGACCCCCCGAGAATGCTAGGCCGAGGTAAGTCTTCTATGTACACGGTCCTCATGGTGTTATCACGGGTGCTGGCTAACTGAAATAGGGCATCGGCCTCAGCATTCTCTGACCTCGGGATTTTCCTGATGAAGTGTGACCGGAAGTCAATTAGAGCCTCCTTTACTTTGGCTAAGTAGGCGATCATAGTCGGTTTCGGGCTTCGTATTCGCGTGTAACCTGATTGACCACGAGCTGGGAATCGCTGCAGATGATGATGTGTTTTGCTCTTACCTCTTGGGCCAGGGCTAGCCTGACTATCAACGCCTCGTACTCCACCTCATTGTTGGATGCCGCGAACTCGAAGCGTAGTGTGTACTCCAGTTTTGTGCCACTCGGACCGTGAAGAACTACTCCGGCTCCACTGCCCTGCTGATTTGAGGAGCCATCTACGTGACGGATCCAGGGCTCTTCATCCCAGTTCGCGCTTGGCCTAACTAGGAGAGATACCAAACTGGGTGCGACCTCACGGTGCTCAGACTCAACCGGCCTGGGAGCACCAAGCGCACCCGGACTAGGGGCTTTGTACTCAACCGGGCTAGGGACTTCGAAGCTGAATGTGAATTCCGCAACAAAATCCGCCATGGCTTGGGCCTTGATAGCAGTTCACGGCTTGAACTGGAGGCCATACTCACTGAGCTCGATGGCCCACTTCGTCAATCGACCAGAGACCTCGGGCCTAACTAACACTTGCCTCAAGGGTTTGTCGGTGAGGACGATAATGGTATGGGCGGAGCTTGCGGGCTGCAATGACCAATGCGTAGGCTAGTTTTTCTATCTTTGGGTATCTCGTCTTTGGACCCGATCTACTACCTTTATTAGTACCGAGTTGACCACTTCGTCACTTGCTGAGAGATACAGCTATAGGACATCGTCCCCTTCGGGCCGGGTCAAAACTGGGATACCGGCGAGGTACCTTTTGAGCTCGTCAAACGCGAGCTGGCAACCTGGGTTCCATTCGAACCCTTTGCTTTTCATTGCCTTAAAGAAAGGTAGGCAATGGTCTTCCGATTTGGACATAAAACGACTCAGAGTGGCTATCCTGTCGTTCAACCTCTAAACCTCTTTTACTTTTCGGGGTGGTCTCATATCTAAGATGACCTTTATTTTGTTCGGGTTGGCCTCAATACCGTGCCGGTTGACGATGTACCCTAAGAATTTACCCGAGGTGACACCGAAGACACACTTGTTTGGGTTTAGCTTCATGCTAAATTGGCGTAGAATTTGAAAGACAGAATGCAAATCTTGTATTAACTCGTGTGAAAATTGGGTTTTGACGACCATGTCGTCTACATAACATTCTATTTTACTGCCAATTAAGGGTTTAAACAGCTTATTCACAAGCCTTTGAAAGGTTTCCCCAACGTTTTTCAGTCCGAATGGCATAACTTTGTAGCAGTACAGGCCGAACTCGGTTATGAAGGCGGTTTTTTCCTCGTCGGCCGAGTCCATCCTGATTTGATTGTAGCCCGAGTAGGCATCCAGGAAACTTAGCAACTCATGCCCCGAGGTTGCGTCTACTAGGCGGTCGATTCTGGGGAGGGGGAAGCAATCTTTTGGGAAAGCTCGGTTCAGGTCGGTGTAGTCGACGCGCATGCGCCACTTGTCGTTGGCCTTTTTCACCAGAACGGGGTTGGCCACCCAGCTCGGGTAATGAACTTCCCTTATGAAGTCTGCTGCGAGGAGCTTTCCGACCTCCTCGTCGACCGCCCTCCATCGTTCTGGGGCTAAGTTGCGTTTCTTCTGTCTAATGGGCCTAACTACAGGGTCAGTATTGAGTTTGTGAGTTATGAGGTTAGGGTCTATACCGGGCATTTTTGCCGCGGACCAAACGAAAATATCTAAGTTACTGAGTAAGAAGCGTACCAATTTGGATCGCAAGGGCTCCTCCAAGGAAGTGCCGACCTGAAGTGTTCGGGCTGGGTCCTCTGTCGAGACAGGGATGGGAATGGTCTCCTCTGTGGGCGCAGCTCGCTCCTCATTCTGTTCCACGGGTCGCTCCAGCTCGAGGTCACTGGCCATTTTGGCTTTTCCCTTAAGGGCGGTGACGTAGCATTTGCGGGACTCAAGCTGGTCGCCTCGCACTACCCCAATGCCGAAGTCAATGGGGAACTTCATGGCTAAATGGTAGGTGGAGACCACAACCCTTAAAGCGTGGTGATCGGCCAACCTACTATGGCATTGTATGGGGAGAGGGTCGCAACCACCAAGAAGTCATGTTCGAGCCTCATCGTGCTAGGCCACGTGCTGACTTCCACAAGTACTGTAACCTTTCCCAAGGGCCTTGCTACTTCTCCGCTAAAGCCGACCAGTGGGGTGTTCGTGGGCTTCAAGTCACCCTCTTGGAACTGGAGTTTGTCGAAAGCCGCTTTGAAAAGGATGTTTGCCGAACTGCCTGAATCGACGAGGACGCGCCGAACTTCGAAATCATTGATCTTTACCTTTATGACGAGCGCATCATCGTGGGGGTAGTGAACTCCATGCGCGTCGTCCTCGGTGAAGAGTATGAGGTCTTCTGTCTTTGGCCACTTTGGGGGATTCTGTTCTTCTCTGGCGGCCTTATGAGTTGATGCCCGAGCTGCTGCCGAAGTGCAACCCGCTACAATCGATCCTCCAACGATCATATGGATTGTTCCCCGAACTGGCCTTTCTTCCGGGGGTTGCTTCTGTGACTACTCCGCTGGCCGGTTACTAGACTCGGGAGCATCCCTACTGTGCTCCCCATGCCGACCTGCCTTAATTTTATTATTATTACAATTATTCTGTACAAAATTCCTTAGGTACCCGCGACGAATGAGTTCCTCTATTTCGTCACGAAGATTCTTATAGTGCTCGGTACTATGACCGTGGTCTCTGTGAAAGCTGTAATATAAATTTTTGTTCCTTTCATTCGGGTTCCCTTTCAGACGGGGTGGCCACTTTACATAAGGGGCGTCCTTGATCATCATCAGGATCTCGGCCCGCTTCGCGTTCAAGGGTGTGTAGTCTGCCCGATCTGACGTGGGAGCTCGGAATGGCTGACTTGGCTTCGCCCCCCGAGCTGAGTCTTTCTTCCTTCTATTCTCTTGGTTGGAAGGCTCATTTTCCCTCTTCCTTTTTTCAAACCCGCCCTCAGTTCTTTGATTGATCTCCTCTTCGGTTCTTATGAACCTGTCCGCGAGCTTGAGAAACTCATCTATGGTTGTGGGCTGGTTGACCACCATGTGCCATTTGAATTCCTTGTGCGTCACTCCCCTCTTGGCCACTGTGAGCTGTACTACGGGGTCTAGGCGTGGTATCTGTAAGCACACATCATTGAATTGCTTGATATAGCCCCAGATGGACTCCCCTTCCTTCTGGACTATACCGAGGAGGCTCTCCTCAGTTCGGGGGCACCGCTTGCTGGTGACGAAGTGCGCGGTGAAGACTTGTACGAACTGGGTCCAACTCCTTATCGACCCAGGGGCCAGGTTCCTATACCAGGTGCCAGCCACTCCCCGGAATGTGGTAGTGAAGGCCACACACATGCAGGACTCGCTGGCCCTCGCTAAGTGCATCTAGAACCGAAAAGCATCTACATTATCACTTGGGTCAAAGGAGCCATCATATTTGTCTAGCTGGGGGAGTTTGAAATCTTTGGGCATGGGGACAGCGAGGAGTTCTGATGACAGGGGGGAAGGGACTGAGAGAATAGGGGTAACCTTTACCTTGTCCGAGCTCGCTTCCTCTTTACCTCTGAACTCGGGTAGGATGCGGGTGGTAGTTCGGTGAGCTCGTCGGCGCCTCCACGGCTGCTTGGAAGGCCCGGTGTTGGCATTGCTTGCTTCAATGTTGCCGAACTCAACGGGCCCGGACTACTAGTGGTAGTCCGCGGCTAAGGCGCCGAACTGGTTTTCCGCGAACGGGAGCCCAAACTAAGAATGCCGAGCTGACGCTGGCTTGATAGGTCAGGAGGTTCCCGATCCGTCGGCATGCTGCGAAGCGGGGGTAGTTGGTCTTTCCCTTCTGCCATGGGATGAGGCTTGGCTTCTGGAGGGGTTCTGAGCCTGGGAAGCTTCTCCCTGGTGAAGGCGCCCGCCCTGAGGAGAGGTCTTGACTTGCTTGACAGCAGGGTGCCGAGGTGGGAGCTGTGGCTAGCTCTGAGGCAGTTAGGGGAACTGCTGTTGGTAATGGTACTGAGAGACGTGATGTAGTACTTGCTGCTGGTAGAGTTGGTGTTGCTGAAGCTGCTGCATTTGGGCTTGCATGGCCCGCATGCATTGCATCAAATCATCAAGTTGGTTCTGGCTAGTTGCTAGGGGGACAATGGTTGGTTCAGCGAAGGTTGTATCGACAGAGGGGGAAGGGGAACATTCATAGGCGCCACTATTCGTGGCACATTCAGGCTAGGGATTCCGTCCACCGAGAGGGGGATGGTGAACTGCCCGATGCCAACAGTGGGGGGCTGAGGGTGTTCCCCGATGGCATTCAGGTCAGCATTACGTCTATCACTGCCGGAAGAAGCCATGAATGCTAAGTTTTCTTTCTTTAGAAAAGAGCTAGAGGTTGGGGGAGGCTTTTTGAAGCGTTCCCACAGATGGCGCCAAATGATGATGCACGATCTGGTCGGTCCTAGCTGCCATTAACCTTGCCTCTGACGGAGCAGGAAATGCCTGAAACAGGGAGGAAACAAGAGATTCCGAGGGAGGAACCCGTTGGGAATGCTCCGATGCTCAAGTTAGTACTCTTGAGAAGGCAAGGAGAATGAGAGATTCTGAGACTAGAAGGCACAAAATATCACCTACCTTTACTCTGGGGTAATAGGGCCTTTTATAACCACCCTGGTGCACTCACTCCCAAGCCTCTGCTAGATCAGGTATAACCGCCTCTGTGGGGGGCAGGCATAACCGCCACTGTCTTCTCTGTCAGGGCCGTCTCTGCAACAACTGAGATGGCGGTAGCAAGTGGCCGTTGGAGTAGAGTTGTCATTTGTCAAATCCCTGATCAGTTAGGCGCGCCGCCTCAGAGTACGGGCTTCTTTGTCAGGTATGGTTATTCAGTCACGCGACCTGAAGCCGAGGTGCCGGAGTGGTGCACGAGGTGAAGTCTTGAGTCCGGATAGGAGTGTGGCCCGGACTAACCCGAGGTGGATTAGTCCGGGCTTCGCCCTTTGCGGGGTCCCTTGCAAGGCTCGGGACTTCTAGGGAGAGCTCGGGTTCATCCTCCTGGGAAGTGCGAGTTCCTTTCGGGGAGCTCAGGGCCTCTCCTTGGGGAGCTTGAGCTTCTTTTGGGATATGGCTATGTTGTTGTGCTGAGCTGACGCTCCTGCTAGGTCATACCCGATTGCTTCCACGTGTCGCACAGCCAAGGGGTTGGGCCAAATCTACCTCCATCAATTGGTTTTGGTGAATTTTTCTTTTCTCTAAACTTTGAATGGAAAGAATATTGTTTTGAATTTTGAATTTTGAATTCTAAATTCTAAAAATGATCAAATATCCATTTTGATGCCATATAGGAGAGTTTTTGTTTATCTTTTTGGGGGTATTATTAGAAAACAAAAAATTGTATGATTGCAGTTTAAGAGATAAAAGAAAGTAAACAACCATTTTTCTCTTTAACTGACTGTGACCAACAGTCTCACTCTTTCCCTCTTCAACTGACTGTGACCAACAGTCATCACCGGCGACCAAAGAAAAACCTTAGATATTTCGGACAAGCTAGACTATTATCATCGACGACTAATAGAAGCCAGACTGCTGTTAAGTGGTGTCATCATCGTTGTCTCGTGTTTTTTCACTCTACCGCTTGATGAGTCGGTTTCAACCTATCATTTAAACTAGAGTAGGTGTTGTTGTCATTACCTATTATTTTCATTTAAATATTCATTCCTTATTTTGTAACTCCATTTCATTTGTGAATTTTTATAGAGATTTTTACCTTGTTATTTAGATCTTTGTGAAATTCTTTTTATGATTCGATCCCTGTAGTGAGTTACTATTGTTACTCAACTTTTTGTTGTAACTTTGTTTCTATTATTATCGTAGATTTCTGTGATTTCAGGTTTGGCTGAAAATAAATCCTCTACATATCATATGGGTCCTAATGAGTTGAAAACCAACTTCTTGAATTTACTGGTATAAAGCTCAACTTTGTGGGTATTAGGCTCAATCCAATGATTTATTAGGCTTGGATTTGCTTGTTCCTAGCCCATCATGACTCAATAAACCACCCAAATGTCCTTGCATATTTCTGTTTGTACTCTTTCCATGTTGAGCCTAAAAATCAGCAAATTGCTTGTGTCTTTGTATTTGCAACACAATCAAATGAAAAGTATGTCTATTGAATACCCAAAGAATACTAGAACACAAACTAGTTATAATCTCATCAGAAAACAGCCAACTAGTGCAGGGAACTAGAAAGGAGAAGGGTGAGAGAGAGAGATCGACAGTTACAAAGAGAATGCACTTGACCATAATTTCGAACAGTAGCAAAAAACCCGGCCAAAACCCCTTTCCTGGGCTTCATAGTAGATCTTGTGAATCTCCCTTATATTCCTTTCATCATTGTCCAACAATCACAGCATTTGTGCTACGTGATCCTGAAATTAGCAATCACACTCTAAGCTAATAAACTGGAGGAAGAGAAAGAAGGGCTGCACTACAAGTAGTAGGTAGATAGTTGAGTACTAGCAGAACTCCTTGATATTGGGAGAGAGGAAAGCGGTTCCAAGAATGCAGACATGGAGAGGAGAATTGGAGGATGGGAGATGCGGAAGAGGACGGAAGTGGTTTCATCAGAGAGTCACAAGGGGCGTTGGAAGATAGGTCTTGGTCGATGGGTCGCATTGGTTCAGCGCCACCATGAACAGCCCATGGCCGTAGACGACATTCTCCAGAATGAAGATTGAAACCAACTCTCCAAGCAGCAGAGTGAGAAAACAAGAGACAACGATGATGATACCTCCGCTTCTTGTTGTTGGTGATCTCTTCTTTCTCCATAGGAGTAAAACTACCCACTTTTTGAATCCTATTTCTTGAATTAATAGGATGCCACGTGTCTAAATGGTGGTAGTGGGTTGTGGGCTTTAGTAGCAATTTCTCAAAAAATGCCACATGTCTAGCTTTCTAGAAAAATGAGAAGGCCACATGTCTAAATGGTGGGGGGGGGGGGTTAGCAAGAATTTCTCAAAAATTGCCATGTGTTTAGCTTTCTAAAAAATGAGAAGGCCACTTGTTTGAAAGGCGGTAGTGGGTTGTGGGTTTTAATAGCAGCTTCTCAAAAAATGCCATGTATCTAGATTTCTAGAAAAATGATAATGCCAAGTGTCTAAATGGTGGGGGGTTGTAGCTTGAAGACCTTCCTTTAATATATATATTAGATGTCATAGAGTCAATTACATAAAGAGGTTTGTCCTTTATGTGGCGCTCTTGTAATTTTCAAATATTATAGATGCAATTATATAGTGAAGTAAAGATGATACATTTGTCTTATATGTGACACTTCTATAATTTTTTAATACCATATAGTCAATTATGTAAGAAAGTTTGTCTTATATGTGGCATTTTTATAACTTTTGAATACAATAGAGACAATTATAGAAATAAAGAGAGTAGAGAGAATGTGTGTGTGTGTGTGTATGTGTGTGTGTGTGTGTGTGAGAGAGAGAGAGAGAGAGAGATGCAGTATGGGATTCAGACCAACTGGGTAAACATTTACAAAGTTGGTTTTCGAATACCCATCTTAGTACATATAGGAGAAAAGTAGTATTTGATGTAGAAAGCTATGTTTGGGCCATTTTAACAAAGGAATGCCTATCGGTTGGGCAACATAGAAAACTGGCACCAAGGAAAGTTGTACCATACGAGATAGTTGAAGTCATCAATGAAAATGCTTGTAGACTAAAGCTACCCAGCCATATACGTACCCATGATGTTTTCAATGTCAAACACTTGGTACCATATGTTGGCGGTCAGTTAGATGATGATTTGAATCCGATGACGGATTCTCCCCAACCAAGGGATGATGATGGATTATAGGAGAAGGCCAATATGTTCTATGCAAGTTGGGACTACTCCAAGAAACATAAGAAGCTTAGATGACGTCACTAATCCAACTGAGTAATCAATTACCAAGTTAGTGCCAACGCAACACTTCTATTATGGTTCAAATTTACCAAGTTAGCGTCAGCATAGAATTTTCATCTTAGTTCGAATTTACCAAGATAGCATCAGTACAGAATTTCCATCTTAATTTGAATTTACCAAGCTAGTGTCAGCACAGGACTTCTGTTCTAGTTCATAATTACCAAATTAGTATTAGATCATGATTTCCTAATTTTTGTTCAATTGGGACTTTTTTTTAAAGAGTTTTAGTAGGATTCTCTTATGGAGTGTTTTCATAGATTAGGAAGCTTTCTTATAAGAGCCATAAGGGTGTATCCCTATATAAAGAGTAGCTAGGGGAAGGCTAAGATAGTTTTTATTATTGAATTTTCTCTTAATTATTCAGTGAAGAATTATTCTTCTTGGTAGTTTGACTTATGCTCTTTTCTTTGAATCTTTTCCCAACGTGTTTCGTTTCTGTACTGCGCTAGTTGGTATCAAAGCACAAACAATTCTCTTAATTATTCAGTGAAGAATTCTTTTTCTTGGTAGTTTGACTTATGCTCTTTTTTTTGAATCTTTTCCCAACGTGTTTCGTTTCCGTACTGCGCTAGTTGGTATCAAAGCTCATGTATGATCCTTCTTCGAATTGTGGCTCCTAAGAAGAAACAAGTAGCTCACATCATTGAGCAAAAACCCAACAACAAAACACAAGGAGAGATAGTAGAGCTGAGAAGACAAGTCAAGGCACTTGCTCAGGAGTTGAAATCATTGCGAAGGGACAACGACTCTAACGCAAGTATCTCCACATGTTCCCTTTCATCATCAAGGAAAGCAACCAGATCGGTTATAGTTGCGGGTGGTGATCAGAGATGGTGGGAAGTAGATTTTAATGTTGAGATCCCAGAATTCCAATGAAGCATGACTCTAGAAGAATTCATGGATTGGCTCTTCATGGTAGAAGAAATCCTTGAATTCAAGGAAGTTCTGGAAAATAAGATTGTGTCCTTAATAACCACTCGGTTTAGAAGAACAACATGGTGGCATCAATTGAAAGTTATGCGACGGAAAAGATTAAGACATGGGAGAAACTCAAGGCAAATATGAGGTCAAAATTTCTACCCCATAATTATATTCATTTACTTTATCAAGAATTGCAAAATCTAAAGCAAGGAACTGATACAGTAGATGAATATACAAAGAAGTTTCATCTATTAGTGGATCGGAATGAATTAGCTGAAATTGAAGACTAATTGATGGCTAGGTATATAGGTAGGCTAAGACCAAATATTCAGGACATATTAGACCTATTTGACTCTATGATGTTTCTATGGCACATTAACATGCTCTAACCATAGAAAAACAAAGCAGTCGACCTAACCAATTGGGCCAAACCCAAACTAATATGGCCAGATCACCCCCACGTAGTAATCCCAACCCGCCTATAAATCAGTCATAGTCCCGTGGGCTGAACCAAAACCAAGGACGTGGACCTAATCAAAACTAGGTGGACCAATGGGTCCACCTGGACTGAAGTGTTTTAAGTGTGGTGAACCAGCCCATAAATTTGTTGAATGTGCAAGGGGTGATAAAAGAAAAGGGGTGATGTTTGTAGAAGATGAGAGTGGAACCTAATTGGAAGCATTTGACTACTCAACCCCACCTATGTTTGACCCTTATGATGAAGAAACCTTAGAGGGAGAAATGGTGTATGGGGATGTGGGAGAGGCCTTGGTGATGCAGTGATCATTCCTAATTCCTAGGGATGAATCATCGAATTAGATAAGAAATAATATTTTCCACACCACGTGTACTATGGATGGAAAGGTTGCAAGCCTTGTAATTGATAGCAGGAATTGTGAGAATGTTATAGCGGAAGTAGTCGTTCGTAAGCCGAACCTAAAAACTCAACAATACTTTCACCCCTACAACCTTGCATGGCTAAAAAGAAAGAATGAAGTTGCAGTCACACAACGATGTCTAGTAAGTTTTCTATTGGCAATAATTATAGTGATTGTATATGGTGTGATGTTGTATGCATGGATGCTTGCCATTTGCTACTTGGGCACCCATGGCAATTTGACCGCTACATTGTCCATAACAGACAAAAGGACACCTACTCTTTTGAGTTTAAAGGAAAAAAGCTAACCTTATGCCCATCACAAGAGACTATACCTAAACAGAAACCTAAGGAAGGTTCTAACCTTTTTGCCATGGCTGAATTCACAAGTGCCTTAAAAGAGACGGGTGTTGCATATGCTTTAATTGACAAGGGGGTTGAACTGAAAGGTGTAGAGGTTCTAGAGGAGGTGTGGCCATTCTCCTTAACAATATCTTTTGAAAAGAAACTTGTTGATTGGAACAAACCTCCAATCTATGATGAAGAATCAATTACTAAGGAGGAATATGCCATAATTCATTATGAATTTCAATATGATGGAGATAATACTTATCATCTTGGGGATTATGATCACATTGTCTACATGCATGTCTACGAAGATCCTTATTGGCAAGCATTCTTGCAATGTTCAAAAGAGTCAATAAAAGAAAATTCAGGTTCTGTGAAGTGAAAGAAATATACTTCAAAATTTAAGATATACAATGAAAAAAACTCAATTCTTATTGGAAGCTTACATCACCAAATATATATCAAAGGGTTAGAAACAAAGAAGCACGGTGGAAGTGCAACATCATATATTGGCAGCCTATTAAATGGTAACATGAATCCGATGTTGAATTCTCTCCAACCCGGGGAGAATGATGTAGTACAGGATTCAAACCAACTAATTAAACATTTACAAAGTTAGTTTCCGAAGTTTCATCTTAGTACATATAGGAGGAAAGTAGTATTTGATGCGGGAGGCTATGTTTGGGCCATTTTAACATAGGAACACCTACCGGTTGGGCAACGTGGAAAACTAGCACCGAGGAAGGTTGGACCATATGAGATAGTTGAAGTCATCAATGAGAATGCTTATACACTAAAGCTACCCACCCATATGCGTACCCATGATGTTTTCAATGTCAAACACCTGGTAACATATGTTAGTGATTAGTCAGATGATGATGTGAATCCAATGACGGATTCTTCCCAACCCGGGGAGGATGATGCAGTACAGGATAAGGCCAATAAGTTCTATGCAAGTTAGGACAACTCCAAGACACATAAGAATCTCAGATGATGTCACTAATCCAACCAAGTAATCAATTATCAAGTTAGTGCCAGAGCAAAACTTCTATTATGGTTCGAATTTACTAAGTTGGCGCCAGTACGAAATTTCCATCTTATTTCGAATTTACCAAGATAGCGTCATCACAGAATTTCCATCTTAGTTTGAATTTATCAAGATTGTGCCAACACAAAATTTCTATCTTAGTTCGAATTTACCAAGCTAGTGTCAGTGTAGGACTTTTATTCTAGTTCATAATTATCAAATTAGTATTAGATCATGATTTCTGATTTTTTGTTCAATTAGGAATTTCTTTTTGAAGAGTTTTAGTAGGATTCTATTATGGAGTGCTTTCATAGATTATGAAGCTTTCCTTTAAAAGCCATAAATGTGTATGCCTATATAAAGAGTAATTAGGGAAATGCTAAGACAATTTTTTATATTAAACTTTCTCTTAATTATTCAGTGAAGAATTCTTATTCCTAATAGTTCGACTTCTGATCTTTTTCTTTGAAGCTTTTTCCAATGTATTTTGTTTTTATACTACACAGAGGAAGAAAAAGATTGAATGTGAGAAAAAGGTAAACTAATAAAGAAGAGAAGGAAAAGGGAAAAACAGGCATCAAAATTTTAGATAATACTTGTCAAACCGACAGCATTATCACGTGTCAACTTTTAAATACTATCCACACACCTTTGCAATGTTTAAAATATATAGAGATATACTTATATAGATATATTATATAAAAATTAATATGAATAGTATGACTCATACATACTCCTACCCTATAAAAGACGTGTAAGTATATAGTATATATGAATTTTGAATAGGGCCAATAAGTACTTCTAACAACTGGATGTATCATCTTTTATATTTCTGATTGAATGAACTTTTTTTATTAATGAAGATCTTTTATTGCAAAAAACAATTAAAAATGAAAAAAGTCATATAATTGGGTCAATCAGGGAAGCTTGCTGGACATAGTTGCAACGCATATTTGGAGGAATCCAGTGGCTGATTCAGACCATCCAACAAACAGGGACCGTCCAGATCGAGTATTAGTTTATTCCATTCGTCCACTCAAATAACGCTTATGGCCGACTTTTAAATTTTCCGTGGCCAACCAAAGTTTGAAATTTCTCCTAAATAAACAAAGAGCTGACGTGTATGGACAAGCAACACCGGTAACAATCATCTGCTGTAGCTAAGATTCATCATATTTGTTGGACTTTATTCCAGATGATCAAATATCTACCGTTAAATCAACATTACGTTATTTGGCTGGGCTCAGCCTGGAAACTTCTTGTATCCTGAACATTCAATGGAATGGGTGAACATCGTGGATAGTGCTCATTACCACCACTAAAACAATTTTTCTATCCTAAACGTTTCAACGCCTTAGGCTTCATTCACAAGGTTTAGAAGAAAAACCAAGGAGTGAGTGTGCTTAACGCGTCTGCAACTTCTTCGTCTGAGATTTTCTCTTCGTTAGTACCAATTCAGGTGCGAAAGTGTCGTCCTTGCTTCTGTAGTTTCCTTCTTGTCTTCTTGCCTAATCTCTTTTCTCCGATACCTTCATGAAAACTTGAATTTTCTTCTTAGACTGAATTAGGGTTTTCAATTTTACATAGGTTTGGGGTTCTGATGTAATATTATTGTTATATTGTTTTGTTTCCGCCTCGTGTAAACGACTGTTGGGGCTTCTGTTGATTATGGTTCGGGATACGATGTATTTCTGTTAATTATGCAGTAGATGGGGCATTTTCGCAAGAACTTCCCCCTGGGAAGGAGATCTGAGTTGTTACATGTTTTATGATTTTATGTTGATCTGTCGAAACTTGTTCAATTCGGTGAAGATCTGTGCGTTTCTTGTTGGATATATTTATGATGATCGAAACTATCTCTGGTCTGCTAGTTAGATAGGTAGAAATGATTAATTGGAAGAAATAATGAATGAAAAGCAAAACGATAATAGTAAATTTGATTTCATGTTTTTTTATATATGTTTCTAAGAAGTTCAAGTATTAAGAATCCTTTAGAATTCTTATGGGGAGTCTATATGCACATACGAGTTCAAAATGGATTCGTTACAGACTTGATAACACGATTAGATGGTAATCCATCTCTTGACATCCTTGACGGATTCATTTCTAATTCTCTTATCATCTAGTGACTTTATATCTAGTGATGCAGTTGGGCATTCAAAAGCACCTGCAACTGGATGGCCTTTCGAATGATGTCATTTGTGTATCCTCAAGAACTTGTGTTTGATGAATTCTTTGTTTGTTATACCATTGGTTTGTGATGGTGTGGGGACATGGGATATCTAAATTTATGAGCAAATGCATGGAAACAAGTTTGATGATTTCAAATTCATCCAGTTAATCGTATTGATTATCACTTGCCTGCAATCATGGTTTTCAGAATGTCAATATTAACGTTGAAGTATATGATACAATCAGCCTTCATGTTTTCTCTATTATACTGGTAATTACCCTTTCTTTGTAATAATTCAAAATAAACAGCCATTTTTTTTTCTGCATGAAGTTCAGGTCTAAGATGCTGATCCCAACTAATTGCACGAAGTGGTTGTTCTCAGACCTGAAACCTTGTTCTCATGCTTCCCACCTGTGGTTTTAATACTACATCAAGCAATGGGCAATGGCCCCTTGGCTGTAATACATAATCTTCTTAAGAAATCAAATATTGCTATTGTATATTCATATGGTAAATTATTGATCAAGTGGCAAATACAGTTTATTTTATAATGGCCTTTTCTCACCAAAAGAATTTTCTAAAATGGTTATCTTAGCCTCTACAATAATATATAACTATGAATGACATCCGTACTAAGTATGGGACAGGACCATTAATCTGAATTATTTCAATTTTTTTAAATTATTTATATTAGACATTTAGGTTAGTCTTTTTATTTGATTTAAGAGACTTACCATGTTTTATCTAGAGAATGACCCCATACTAAGGGGCAACTACAGTATCATTTAATTTGAAATTTACTACTTAATTATAAAAAGTTAAATTAGAAAAATTAACATGGGTCTTACATCTTTGTAATTGACAATCTATTCTGACCTACTTTGTTTGAAAATCACTATTAATTTATGTTGTTTTTAATATGATTTAAGAGATTAAATGAGGTCTTATTTGTAAGTAGTAACCCGCTTTAATTGGTATTTACTATTTATTTGATAAATTTATTTTTAAAAGCTAAATTAGGTTATGCTTCCAAAAAAAGTTAAATCTAGTTTGCAATTAATAAACTATTTCATCTAAAAGAATGAAACTCACACCATTTGTATTATTGTTTAGTCATTTATGAATTTCATTTATTTTTATTTTATCCATTTAATATTTTGAATATTTTCAAGTTAAATTGTTTGTTTAATCATTACTTTTGAAATGGTTGTGTGTGAATAAAATTCAATTACTACCATAACATTTGAAGTGGCCACTTTTTAGGGATTAGGATGCTACTGTGTGAATTTTAAGAGAGTGGAGTGATCACTTTTTTGTGAGTGGATAGACTTTTTTAAGAATAAGAGTTTAACCTCTTCTAAGATTCTATCTATTGAAATTTTATAATGCCACATGTCTGAAGGGTGGGGGCTGTTGCCTGAAGACCTTCCTTTAATATATATAATAGACGATCTAGGTATTGCTACAAATATTTCAAACCTTGCTTTTGATTGCCATGGAGATAATATCTGCTTTGTTATAATCCATTTTCTTCTTTATTATTTTGTTGTTAGTTGTGACATAATTGCCTTTTATTCTGGTGATATCCCAAATTTTCCTTGTGCTTACAAATTTATGTTACTCTTTGAGCAGTTATATGTTAAAATGAGTCGTCCACATGATGGGCATCCACCTTTCTTTCCTTTTGGAAATCCTTTCCGGATGATATTTCCCAAGGGATCTTACCTCTCTCCAAAGCTTCTGGCCCTGTTAGACTCCTTCGAGGAAACCTTGGCAGAAAGGCTGAAAAAGCTAAAGCTGAAGGGTCAGGGTGGCACCCTTAACTTATCTTGGATAATACTGGCAATGCAATTACTTTCTGAAACACATATGGACATCAAAGCCCTCATTACTGAGCTTCAGTTCCCTGTTGCTGACTGGGATGAAAAATGGATGGATGTTTACTTGGATGACAGTGTTAAGTTACTTGACATTTGCATTGCTTTTAGCTCTGAGCTTTCACAACTCAATCAGCGACAGCTCTTGCTTCAATGCGTTTTGCTTGTTTTGGATGTATCTACTTCTTTCCCATCCAGTGAACAGTTTATTCGTGCTCGTTCATCTCTTGACGATTGGATGCAACAGATGAGTTCCAGAAGCCCAAAACTTGATAACTGTTCCACCATCTTGCATGAGCTTTCTGGCTCTCTTCAGCTTCCTAAGATTAAGAATTCAGCGAAAGGAAGTGTTCTAATGCGGGCTTTGTATGGGGTTAAGATTGAGACAATATTTGTTTGTAGTGTCTTAACAGCAGCTTTCTCAGGATCTGCAAAGCCATTGATGGATTTGCATGTTTCTGAGAAGTTCTTGTGGGCAGAGGCTTTTAATGAATTGCAAAACAATGTTTATGGGGAGATCAGAAGCTTAGTTTCCAAGGAAGGTAACACACTATTGAAAGATCTGCAAGCGGTTGAAGCAAGTGTGAAGCAATTGTATCAAATGACTTGTGATGGCACAGACCCTCCAGAATCAGATATGTTGAGTAATTTAGTTTTGGACTTGGGGAAGTATGTACAGAATCTCTCACAAGGGCTAGATCTTCTGTCAAAAGAAGTAGAAGGTTTCTTTCAGATTGTTCTAACAGGGCGTGATGCTTTACTTTGTAATCTAAGAGTAGGCGGTTCTAAGTCTGACACAAGGCAAGAGAATATTGCTGAAAAGCAGGTCGTGAGATGATCTGAAAAGGCCAAGGTCACTCATGTACACATTGAATGTCTCTTTTTTGATTGATTGGAGTCAACACTCTTTTAATTGGGCACCACAAGATTGTATGTTGTGTGATATTGCTGGTTATGTACTTGAAAATGTGTATTTCTACATGTTAATGAAATGATACAAGGTTTATGCTGGTTGTGCATTTTGTTCTCTCTCTTACTGCTACCAGGCTTGTACCTCGTATTTTGTGCTTCCTTTGGTCTTTGCCAATATGTATGATTTTATTTTTTAAAGCAAAAAATAATAGCGAAAACAATATGATTTTACTGATCTTGCAGTTGTTTTTCCTTTGAAAGACAATTATACACATCGGCAAAGACTTGTTAGTTGACAGGCTTAAAAATTGCACTACTGAGGGGGTTAAAACTTAAAATCTCTGTGTACTTTTTTCTTGTGGACCTGCTTCATACATTTAGGCTATGTTTGATTTGAAGGAAAAGATGGGGAAAGGTTTCCCTGCCTTTCCTTTCCTTTTCCTACTTTTTTCCTTCAAACTAAACACAGCCTTAAAGTTTAAAGTTGTAGAAAAACAAACATTGACATGCCAGATGACCAATCAGTGAGTTGAGAGTTCCTATTGCTAAGAAGTGAAACCCAGAATCCAGACCAGGACCCTAAAGTTGCAGTTGGCATTTGCTTTTTTTTTTTTTTTAATAAATCTAGAGAGCACTACAACAAAGGTGTAGTGCGTTCTCGGATAAAAGTTGGGGTGCAACACGAGGATTTTCCAATAGGTCACCCATCCTAATATTATTCTCACCGAAGAGTTGATACACCGAGTGCATGCTGCAATGGCCGGTAATTTGCCAATTTCAATTGCCGTTTGAGAAAAGGCCTGATACCCATGATATTGGCACGGTTACTGAGGGGGTTGTCCTTGTTACATGATAGAGGCAGTGGTTGATTTAAGGATCATTGCAACTTCTTCAACTAGTTGATCCTTCACCGGCAATCTTCAGTGGCCCAATAAAATGGACCAGGTATCGCATTTCCGACACTATTCATGCTCATCCTGGGTTGGATCATCTTACCCAAGAGGATTATGTACAAAATATAAATGAATACCCAGAAGTGGAAATTGTTTGGAAACTGCAGTCTGATTGTGAACAGCCTAGGTTGGCCTCCAAGAACTAATACAGTGTAGTGTTAGCCAAATTACTAGGTGTAGGGTCAGCCCCTTATTCGAGTCCTCCGCTGGTTTGGATTTTAGTAGTTTGTCCAGTTCTAGATCTCCAAGGATCTAATTGACTTCCATAATTACAAACAGAACATGAAGACAAGGTTAGAACAATACTAGACCACCAGTAAGAGAGAGTTTGCCATGTGGCTACCTGTGGATTCCCAACTTGTACTGAGTTATATCACCAGTGGATAGAGGCAGGAGAAATAGAGTTGGTGCTTTCTCCCCCTCTTCAGGCACATTGTCCAAAGTTCACTTGAAGCGTCTGCTCATTGATCCCTATATGAGCATGGTGTTTGAATTACACAGGTATAGGGCAGACAATGAACAGATGGAAGATAATGACAAAGTGGGTATCATGGCTAGGCGTGCAATTAGAGCAAGGAGAGTACTATAAGTAGAAAATGCCAAGCTATAAAGAGAGATCCATAAGGGACAGATTCGAGAGGAATATCTCCAAGAGCGTGTACCTGAGTCAGAAGAATTGTTAAAGATGCTTAGTTTGGAATGAGTACAAATACAAATATACAAATATCTAGAGTGTAAAATCTTGTATTTTGTATTATTTTATATGTATTTGTATTATACATATTTGTATTTGTACTCTTTCCAAACTAAGCCAGAAAGTCTGTAGTGATTTGATTTGTGATTTGATTTACACTAAAGCCAAGATGGAACACTTGCAAAGTCATACTATTCAAGTCTATCAAGAGTTCGTGGAATACAAAGTGTAGGATGGATAGCTATGTGATTATGTTGCATTGATCGTCAATGTTGTGGCATAGATGTATCAAAGTGCCTTTTTTGGAAGTTAAAACTGAACAACATAGCGCTATGTCATGAATATATACTTATCTAGTGTCTCATGTGGCACTTGAGCAGCAGTCCATCGCTCCACAAGTCAGCCTTCCCTATTTAGAGCATTCTCCTAGCTCTTGAGACCAAGCAACTTACCAACTCGTCCCTCACACTAAGGCATACACTTAGGTAATAAAGGCACAAAGTACATAAGGAAAGAAAGATAGAGAACTCAAAAGAACTCTTTGTATTGCTCAAGAGAGGGATACAACACTTGACTGCTTCGTTCTATGTAAAGGAGGGAGGTGGTCCCCTTTTATAGGCACTTCCACCTCAAAGGATTTCTCTATAAATATGTACACTTAGAATCATCTAGAAGCACCTCTAGAACATTCTACCTTCTACACTCGTCCGTTCATACATACGAAGCTTCTGATGCAGGATACCCCTTCCACTTGACTGCGTACTTCAGCTGCCAGGGGGAGACCTGAGGTACATGCAGTGTGGGTTTTCTTGAAACCCTGAACTAGACCAAAATTCCAGTATTGCCTTAGACCTTGGAGATAGATGGGAAAAACTGGAATGTTACACCTGACCCCTAGACTCGATTATGATACTGCACTAGGTGTCGGATTTGGTTGTCTTTGATATGCCAATCAGTGAGATCCTTAGAGGGGGTCAAAACCTGGGTATGTTGGGACAGTCCGATAATTCATCTGAGTGGGTGATCATATTGACAGAATCAGCCCCTTTGTCAGATAAAGTGAATGATCGATGATGCACTCTCTCTAATGGAAACCTAAACTGTCGGAAGTTGATTTCAACCGTTGAAATATGTTTTTGCAAAATATATTTATATAGATATATGCATATATATATATATTATGATTTCAAAATGTTTGCAAAATGTTTTAATTCCCGGGATCCATGTGAGTAGAGAGTGCAGCACTGCACCTTGCAGCCGAGGGAGATGTCATCTCTTGTCAGGCAGTGTTTGATCATTATGGGCTGAGAGGTTAAGTGTAAGACTGTTGAGGATTATACTTGATGGGCTAATCTAGCATCTGCTGACAGCCCTTGGGCCTTCATAAGATAGTTGGACCCAAGAACCATTTAGTGTAAATGTTGGGCCCATTAAGAACCCATGATGATGGATTCAGGGGTTCACTGTATTCAGTAGTGAATTCAGCCAGGCCTTGTAACAGAGGCTAGACTGAACCCATATAGCTGATGTGTAGATCAATGATAGGGTCACACGCCATACAAAGAGAGCCAAACTAGTCAGCATTAAAGTGAAAGTGAGCCTAAAAGATTAATGGGCCTGAAAGCCCATTTCGAACTAGATTAATTAGATTAATTAAATAAGGGCGGATCAGGGATTTGGATCAACAGATAAGATAAGGGATTATCCTTATCCACTTAAAGAGTCCAGATCCAAATAAAGATTTAGATCAAAGGAACTCCTAATTTGATTAGGAAGGTTTATCTTTATCTGCAGATAAGATAAGGGATTATCACTTAAAGAGTCAAAATCCAAGTAAAAGATTTGGATCAGGAAACTCCTAATGAGATTGGGAAATTTTCTCTTTAAGGTTATAAATAAGAGAGCAGAGCGAACCCCTAAAGACACATTCACTGAATACAGAGAGAAGACAACACAGTTAGACTGCTTTTGCCTTCTGCCTCTTTTTCTTCTTGGTCTTGCCGCCCTGCCCTGTTCGATCTCAGTTCTTGGATTGGATCAAGATTTGATCTTGATATTGTTTCTTGCTAGAAGAAACAATTTAGAAGTTGTGCTCACTGTCCCATTCGATTCTTATTGAAGAATCGCTAGTTCTTGGTGAAGAACTACCTGCTGATCCTGCCTCACCCTAAGCTGTGTCATCTTCAGTAGAGGGAGGATTTGGTACTCTCTTTGGGTGTGAATACCTACGTTGGAAGGAGCATTCTTGTGTGGATTCTGTATTAGGTATATCCCTCCCTTAATTTGGTTTTGGATTTGGTCTTGTTTGATTACAAGAACAAACCTTAAAAATGCAGTTTTCTAAATTGGGAATAGGATTCCCGGATAGGAGTAAAGAAATTTTTGAAATTTCGCCCAACCTTCCTGCAGGGTTCGACCATCCATATGATGGATCTCCCATCCCTTCACTTTGGGTGTGTAGCTTTCATAACTGCTATTGTTAGACAGTGTATGCCCTTAGCTCCAATCAGCTTGATGTACATTGTGACATTTATTGTAAATGAATAAAGTACATATTTGATTCATGTTATATTGGTGTGTTTCTGTGTAATACCCTTAAACTGGATACTTATGAGACTCGTGTTAGTTTATAATCTTCACAGCCGTTGGATAGATCTGGGGAGATTTATCCTGCCAAGGCTGACACTGATGTGCCGCCAAGTTGGTTGGGGTGGCTTGTCTCGACTGCTAGGGTGAGACCTGAGGTACATGCAATGTGGGTTTACTTGAAACCCTGAACTGGACCAAATTCCAGTATTACCCTGGACCTTGGAGATAGATGGGCAAAACTAGAATGTTACACCTGACCCCTAGACTCGATTATGGTACTGCACTAAGTGTTGGATTGGGCTACCTTTGATATGCCAATCAGTGAGATCCTTAGAGGGGGTCAAAACCTAGGTATGTTGGGGCAGTCTAAGAATTCACCTAAGTGAGTGATCATAGTGACAGGATCAACCTCTTTGTCGGACAAAGTGAATGATCGGGGAATGCACTCTCTCTAATGAAAACCTAAACTGCCGACAATTGATTTCAAATTTGTTGAAATTTGTTTTGCAAAATATATTTATATAGAGATATACATATATATTATGGTTTTACAAAATGTTTGCAAAAGATTTTAGTTCCCGGGATCCATATGAGTAGAGAGTGTAACATTGTACCTTGCAACCGAGGGAGAGGTCCTCTCTTGTCGGGCATTGTTTGATCATTAAGGGCTGAGAGGTTAAGTGTAAGATCATTTTGGGATAATAAACCTGATGGGCTAATCTCACATCTGCCCACAATCATTGGGCCTTCATAAGATGGCTGGACCCAATGACCATTTAGTGTAAATGTTGGGCCCATTAAGAACCCATACTGATGGACTCAAGGGTTCACTGTATTCAGTAGTGAATTTGGTCAAGCTTTGTAACAAAGGCTTGGCTGAACTCATATGGCTTATGTGGAGATCAATGATAGGGTCTCACGCCATACAAAGAAATCTAAGCTAGCCAGCATCAAAAGGAAGTGAGCCTAAAAGCCTAATGGGCCTAAAGTCCATTTCGAACTGGGTTAATTGGATTAATTAAATAGGGGGCGAATCTGGGTATGGATCAACAAATAAGGATAAGAGGATAACTCTTATCCACTTAAAGAGTCCAGATCCAAATAGATATTTGGATAAGGAAACTTCTAATTTGATTAAGAGTAGCTGATCTTGATCTGCAGATAAGATAAGGGATTATCCTTATCACTTAAAGAGTTTAGATCCAAATAAAGATTTGGATCAAGAAACTCCTAATGGTTCAGCCATCCATATGATGGATGGGAGGAAGAAATTTTTGAAATTTCGCCTAGCCACCCTACATGGTTCGGCCATCCATATAATGGATGGGAGAAAGAAATTTTTGAAATTTCACCCATTTTCTCCAATCTTGATTAGTTGCCTGGCCCCTTCCAGTGTCCTTGCCTCGACCTTTGCCTTGGCTTGTTCTTGCATACACAAATTTCTCCTTACCTTGGACCCGATTGTCGTGTTGTGCTACCCTTGGTTGCTTGTCCACCTCTGGACTAGATTGGCCCCCAAGGCCTTGCCCCATGCCCAGTTGTAGGGCTAATAACGTCTTCATTGTTGCACATGACCATCCACCAAAGGGACCATGCATGAAGCCCCTACCTCCATGATGCACAACACCCATGCATAAGGTATGGGCATAGCCCGCACATTGTTGAAGAAGTCCATACCTAATACCATCTGGTAGTCATCCATTGGCACCTTGTCAGCTCCCTAGCTAGATGCTCACCCCCTGAGCAATGCCCTTGATCTCACATTATTGGGAATTAACTGCCTTGATCATGTCCATGCTCTTTGTGATCTCTAAGCCCAAGTGCTTTGCCTCCCCAATTAAGACAAAGTTGTGAGTCGCCCTTGTGTCGATCATGGCCTGGGTCTTCTCACCATTGATCAACGCTTCCACATGCATCAGCCTTGACCTAGTCGTGGTCTTGGCTGCTCTCTTAACCGGCCTCTCCAACTTCTTAACACTGCAAAGTAATTGTAGTGACCCAATCTTGGCCTCCTCATGGCCATTTTCTTGCTCTCCCTCCTTGGCTGTAAGGGAGTTGAAGACCTTCTTCTTGGGACAATCCCTGATCATGTGTGCTCCATCACATAGGAAGCACTTGAGTGGCTTCTTCTTTGGGCCCTTAACTTTGTCTCTCCAACCACTACTCTTTCCATCCTTCTGGTCTTGAGAGAACTGGGGCTTAAACGATCATTCTTTGGCATAGGCCTTATCTCCCTCACATTTTCCCTAACCCGGTTTGGTGGGTTGGTCTTTGGTCTCCTTCTCATACTTAGTGAGTTGCTTAGCAACAGCCATGGCACTAGCCATGTCTTGAACGCCACAATGCCTTAACTCTAGATCTACCCATGGCTGAAGGCCTTCCATAAAGTGGAATAAGAAGTCATTGTCTGTCATGTCAGGTACCTCCAACATGAGCGTAGAGAATTCCTTCACGTAATCCCTTAGAGTACCTATATGCTTGAGGTGCCTAAGGTTCTTCTTAGCAAGGTACTCAACATTCTTCATGTATAATTGCTTCTTGATTTCCCTCTTAGAGTCCTCCCAAGTATTCATTATGCATGTGCCACATTCAACATCTATGCACCGCCTACGCCACCACAGCATGGCATTGTCTAGTAAGTACATAACTGTAATATGTACATTTGACCTCTTGTCCTCAAGGCCAACTACCTCAAAGTATTGCTTCATCTACCATAAAAAGTTGTTTAGCTCACATACATCTCGCGCTCCCTTGAATGGTTTGGGTTTAAGGGTCTTCACCTTCACCACCTCACGAGCTGGGGCGGATAGTCCTCCACTAGCCATAGCCCTCTTCCATAAGGCATGATTTGCTTGCATCTCCTCCATCTTGGCTTGATGCTCAACAATAGTCCACTACATGGCCTCCATTTGGCCTTGATACTATTTGCGCAAAGCCTAAGTGGCCCTAGTAATATCATTCATGACCTTCTCGAACCTGGATAGCTCCTTCTCAAAAAAGTCTAGTCCACCATTAAGCTTCTCAATCTCCTTTTGGGCTTCACCAAGAGTCATATCCACCTTGTTTAGCTGCTAGTCTAGACTAGCAACCTTATTCAAGGATGCCTCATGGTTCTTGTTACCATGCTTACTCTTCTTACTTGGCTCCATCTTCGTCACATCAATTCTTGTGGCATCCTCTACTTCAAAGACAATGTTCTTCTCGTCCTTAGTCATGTGCTTAGTGTTGATGAGGTTCTGATACCATTTGTCATGGACCTAAGCTCATCTAGCATCTCGTGCGACACTTGGGCAGTAGTTCGTCGCTCCATAAGTCAGCCTTCCCTAGTTAGAGTACTCTTTTGGCTCTTGAGACCAAGCAACTTACCAACTCGTCCCCCACACTAAAGCACACACTTAGGCAATAAAGGTACAAAGTACATAAGGAAAGAGAGATAGAAAACTCAAAAGAACTCTTTGTATTGCTCAAGAGAGGGACACAACACTTGATTGCTTGGTTCTATGTAAATGAGGGAGGGGATCCCCTTTTATAGACCTTATACATGTACAACAAATTTTTGTCCTAACAATGAAAGAACACATCCAATCATTAGTATCAAGTTCACTACCAAATCTAGTTAACATGGAATTGCATACTTTGTATACTAACAAAGTTTGGCTCGACTTGGTTGAATAACACCCATACTCCTAAAACATGCATCATAAATAACAACTGTATTTTAACAATCTTTGTTATGGATTTTTTTTCTACTTTTGGAGGTTTACAAGTAAGATGGAAATTGGTCCTACTTGAAGGGGACTACTCTTTGGTATTTGTCCCCTCCACTTTTTGTACACCCACTCAACAATAAAACTTGAAGGGGGCTACTCTTTGGTATTTGTCTTGATCTGCTAAAGTGGAACAATATAGTTGGAGACAAAGTTTAAAAAACAAATATGAAACTCATTGATACGATGCATAAGGCCACTCTTATTTAGAATGAAAGGTTAGATCTTTAGATTCAAAAGCTCTGAGCCTTAGGATTGGAGATCTTTAGATTCCTTTGCCATAACTTTTACACTCTAAAGAGAACTTTTTCCTTACATAGTCTCAACTATTATATGATCCTTTATATATAAATTGAATTAATAAATCCATTTAGGATGTAAACTTTTGGGAACAACACAAATCCAAACTAAATGGCTTTCAAATAGAAAAACCATGCATTGAATTACAAATCTAATTATTTATTCTTATCTTGCATTTAGCTATCATATCAAATATGCTTTCTATTCTAGTGGCATGAAAAGGAAAAAAAGATTCCTCTACTTCAGTGGCAAGAAGATAGTTGATGATATAGAAACTAGCTTGATTTCAACTTTAAATGGGCTTTCATATTGTCTAATTAGACAAGTTCCACCATGAGAAATACTTAGTCAGTAAATAAAGCTTGTCTTGATCATTCTTGAAATCTTTATAATCATTTTGTCTTTCATATTTTGAGCAGTGCTAGGATAGTTTCCACAACCATCATGTTTGCTTCGTTTCTAGGTTCTAAACCATTGAAAATATACCTCAGGATTGTTGTATCTCAAAACTAAAGATCCTGAGGCATACTAAGATGTCCTAGATGTTGGAAGTAGCTAAATGTTGGCCAATTTACTTGGTATCTTGATTGTTTTATCTTTTTTCTATGTAATTAATTAGATTATTTCAATAATTTTTATAGTTTTTGGTAGTGAAGTAGAGAAAAATTATTACCACTTTCAATTTTTCTTATGTTTTCACCTATTTCCCCCAAATAAAGGCATTGAGGAGAAACAAATTAATGAGCCATATGGACTTCTTAAGAACCAGTACAAAGTTGCTTCTTTTGGTTGGTCATGATTGAACCCTCTAATCTACCATGTGCTTCTTTTTTTTTTGAAAATAAAAAGAAAAAATTTGTTAAAATTAAAAGAAAAAGGTGAATACAAGGGTGAAGATCAAAACTAAACAAAAAACCAATCACCATCCTCTAGGATCCAAACTACATAGAAAACCACCAATACACCCATAGAGGAGGACTATACTAAGAAACAGTTTACCTACTATTATTTCTCATGTTTATGAACCTAGGTCTTCTCTACCAAGGAGAAAGATGTCAGCATGCAAGTGAAGAATGCGATTGCTTTCCATAAATTATCAATACATTACCATAAATTAATAGAGATTATCATTATTTCCATAAATTATCTATAAATTACCTATATAATCTCTCTCTCTCTCTTTCTCTCTCTCTCTCTCTCTCTTTATCTATCTATCTATCTATCTATCAATCTATACATATATATATATATATGTATGTATGTATATATATATATATATATATAGATATATAGATATAAGAAAGAAATCAAGAAATTTTCTCTTTTTTTTGAAAATTTTAATTTTTTAATCCACATTTTTTTTTTGCATTTAACAAATCAAATTCCTACACTTGATACATTTTTTGCCACATCGGATGGCTTTCCAAGAGCCATGTTTCATTACGATTCTAGGAGGGTTTATCACGTTTGAAACCTCTCCTAGATCATGTCCAACTGAAACAAGACCAAGCCATGAAAGATTCTAAACCTTTGTTCTTCTTATACTCTTCAAGTCAAATTTTCCACATTTTGTTCTCACGATCAATCTACCTAGATCTCTCTCCACATTTCGTTCTATTTCTCTTCACGTCATAGCTTCTATAGTGGTTGAAGTAACTTTGTTTTTGAGAGAAAAAAAAAGAAAACAGGGGCAGAAGGACACCAAATTGGTAAATTACTTCACCATCTCCTTTCTTCATTCTCTATTTTGAACCCAATTTAAGTTTTATTGTTTATTTCACTAAAAGTAAGGGTAGGAAGATGTTGCTTTTGACAAGAAATAGGGGCACATGTAGACCACATGTGATCAGTGCATTTTGCTCTTGAATCCGGGTAGAAAATATTTTTTTTTTCTACATGTTTTCGAAATTGGAACACTATAGGTGTGATTAGTAAGAAAATAGTTAAAAAACTGAAAAAAAAAAAGACAATCTAATGCTGTTAAAAAAACCTGTTTTGGAAATGCCATCTTATACACTGTTGGAAGATTTACTGTGTTATACACGGTTGGAATATTATTTTCAATAATAATAACAATACTATTATAATTAATTGATTATTAAATAATAGTAGTTGATTATTACCAATATTATCAATAATTTTCAATAAACCTGATCAATTATTTAAAGTAAATACCCTTTCAAACTGTAATTAACAGCAATTACATTTAAATTATATTAGAAACTATAACTAATATAATTAAATTTTAAACCATGATTAATAGTGATATTGAAATTATATATTTAGATATATTTTAAATAGCAAAAAATTAATTTAATTACCAAAAATTTGCATAAATTAGTAGAAATGGATAGAAGTTAATCAAGAAAATAACCAAAAATATATTACCAATATTTCTGAAAATATGATAATTTCCAAAAATTAATGGGAATAACATAAAATTACCAATAATTAACAAAAATGTCACAATTACCAAAAATTATCCAAAATATTACAAAAAATGAGTTAACATTAATTGTCGAATAAATATGATAGATTTCCAATGAGATGTTCTCATTTCCCATAAAAAATTACCTAAAATCACTCTCTCCCCCACACTTTCCCAATAATCTAAATAATCTCCTCTCTTAAAATTTCTCCTAAGCCACCTCCCCCACTATCCCCCACTTTCTCCTAAATTATCTCTAATTCATATTTATCTCCTAAATTATCTCTAATTCCTATTTATCTCCTAGATTATCTCTAATTTAGTAAAGAGTTTCTCTCCTAAATTATCTCTAATTCCTATTTATTCTCTACCCACATTTTATCTATGTCTATCTAAAGAAAGTTTTAATTAAAAAATTAAGAATTATTTAAATATTCTAACAAAATTATATAATAGCTTTAAAATATTTATTAAAAACAAAAAAATAATTATAATAGATTTAAAAATATTCATATTATTAATAATTTTATATTTTTATAAAATTCATCACAAAATTATGTAATAAATTAAAAAAATTATTAAAAGTAGAAAAATAATTATAACATAATATTCAAAATAATAATTTAATGATTTACAAAATTAGTAATGAAATTCTATAATAATAGAATAAATTATAATTTTATGGATTATTAAATAATTAATATTTTAAAATTTAAATAATGATATTATTTAAATAATTAAATAATATTACAAATAACTAGTTTCACTTATATAAATTAATAATTCTAGAAAATAACTTTCAAAAAATAATATTTATTAATTACAATTTTAAAATCTTAATCTATATTTATTAAATATGTATATATATTAAAATTAACCATTAGTGAAAATCGACCAACTTGGATTGTATCTATTTGGTCAAACGGTTCAAAAGATTTAAACTGAAAAACTAAATTTAAAAATTAAATTTAACTTTTAAAAATTATAGTGGCATTATTAAAAGATGAATTTAAAAATTAAGTTTATGATATAAAATATTTTAGAATAAGAAATATGGGAACTTTCCCACTTTCTCATATTAAATAATTAATATTTAAAATATAAAATATTAATATATATCTTTGGTCGGTTTAAAAATGGCCAAAACAAAAGTAATCCAACTTGGTTGGGTTGGGAAATGGTTGATGTAAAGGCAACCAAAAATACTAGAAAACTGAATGGGTTGGTTGGTTTCATTAGTTTGATGAACAACCCTCGATGAAATTAATTATTGTTATTTTTTTATTGTAAATAATTATTAAAACTAGTTTATAAAATATAAATAATTATTAATTATATATTTAAAAATTAACAATATAAAATAAATCTATTATAATTATTTCCAAACACAACCTTATTGGGTTTGGAAATTGTTGAACCAAAGCCGATTGGAAATACTAGAAAATCAATGAACTTGGATCAAGTTCGGTTAATCGAGTTGGTCAATTTCATTGGTTTGATTAACAACCTGAGCCAAAATTAATTATTGTTAATTTTGTATTATAAAAATATTAAATGTAGTATATAAAATATAAAAATTACTAATTAATTAAAAAGTAAAATATAAAATAGTTGTATACTTTGATGTGTTTCTATTATTTAACTTTCGCTTAACAAAACCCATGCATCGCATGGGTCCCTACTAGTATACACTAAAACATATGAGTCTAGAAATTTTCTCCTTAATTTGAATTTTTATTTTTTATTCCATGTCATCTTTGAAACAACCAATGGGATGCTTTCCTTCCACATAAAAAATTACCTAAAATATCTCTCTCTCCTAAATTATCTCTAATTCCTATTTATCCTCTCGCCCATTTTTTATCTATATCTATTTAAAATATTTATTAAAAACAAAAAATAATTATAATAGATTTAATAATAATCATATTATTAATATTTTATATTTTTATAAAATTAATTCATCACAAAATTATGTACTAACAATATAAATTATGATTTTCTAGATTATTCAATTTAAATGTAATTCAAATGATAAAAATTTAATATTCAAAAATAACATATTATCTAAATATTTAAATAACTAAATATATTAAATAACAAAATATTAAAAATAGTTAACTTTAAAATAAATAAAATTCAAATAACAACAAATTTTAAATACTTTATATATTACTTAAATATTTTCAAAACTAAATGTTTTAAATAACGAAATATTTTACATAACAATATCTTAAATAGTTAGAATAACTAAATTATGAAATAAATTTAAAAAAATCTTAAAAAATACAAATATAATTATAACATAATATTCAAATTAATTATAATTTCATATTGTACAAAATTAATAATGAAATTATGTAATAATACTACAAATTCTAATTTTATGGATTATTAAATTCAATAGATAATTAATATTTTAAAATTTAAATAATGATATGATTTAAATAACTAAATAATATTGAAAATAACTAATTTCACTTGTATCAATTAATAATTCTAGAAAATAATTTTAAAATCTTAATGTATATTATATTGATATATACTAAAATTAATATTTATTGTGTTTTCATTAATTATTGATTTTTTTGAGATAAATATATTTTCAATAATTTTGTATAAATCTATAATTGTTTTGTTATTCAATAGAAGTTTTGTA
This sequence comes from Nelumbo nucifera, assembly GCF_000365185.1. The sequence goes on from NW_010729184.1 coordinate 1,169,149, forward strand.
ATATTTATTGGAGATTAAACTATTATTATTTAACTTTTAAAATTTAATTTATTGTACTTATTGTATTTTTGTTATAATTTATTGATTAATATATTTTAGAGATTAAACTATTATTTGAGATTACACTATTTATGGACTAATTTAATATATTTTTTAGTATTTATTGTATTTTTATTAGTTATTTATTGTAATTGTATTTTCAATAATTGTGTATTTTCACTATAAATTTTCAATAATTATTGGATATTAAACTATTACTATTTATTAGAGATTAGACTATTAATTTAGTTGAAATTAGGAGCGTTCACAGGTTAGTTCGATTCGGTTGTAGGTTGTTTGGCCAACCAAATTGACTTGGTCAGGTTGGAGAGCTGATCACCCGAAACCGATTTGTCGGGTTAGTTCGGTTTAATTTTGGTTGTTTTACAAATGGCCAAAGGAAAACTGATCCAATTTGGTCGAATTTGAAAATTGTTAAACCAAATCTGACTGGAAATACTGTAAAGCGTCAGATTGGTCCATTTTATCAGTTTGATGAACCCTATCTGAAATTAATTATTGTTATTTTTGTATTATAAAAAACTATTAAAAGTAATATATAAAATATAAATAATTATTAATTATTTAAAAAATTATAAAAAACTATTAATTATTGCTATTTTTGTCCCGCTAATCTTCTAGTATGTATTACCATTACCAGCAAGTAATCTTGTCGTCGCGAATACTGGAATAGAATAGAAACAGTTACCGGCACTTATTAGTCGTCAGACGGAGTTCATGATTCAGGGTTCCTAGTAATTAGGGCAAGCTTGGGCTAAAAACTCATGGATTGTGCATGATGGACACGCTTTCTGAGTTCTCTCTTATTTACATGGAGTTGGTAGAAAGGAAACTCTCCATGGGAATTATATAAATCAGTTGGATTAAGAAAGTATTCCATTGAAATGGCTGGAGATAAGTGGGTTTGCCTTGGCTTCCTTGTCCTTGTAGGCATCAGTACTACTCTTTACTTTACTAATAGACCTCTCAAAGAGGCTGAGAAGCCGGAAAGTATTGATATCGGTATAGGTTTTGGTGGTAGCGTCAATGGAGGGAGCAGTGGCAGTGGTGGTGTTGGCGGTAGAATTGGCTTTGGCATTAGTATTGGAGACGACCGGCGTGGTTGCTACGGTGGATGAGGAGCCTGGATTTGGCCTTGCTATGAACAACATCAGCCCGGGAAAGAGAGCTCTGCGTCGAAGATGGCCAATCCGTGACCCAGAGAAACACCAGACATGGCATCACTGGTCTTTAGTCTTTATCTCTCTCTCTCTCATTATCAGGAAGTAGTCAGTGACACATGTCATCGATCTTTTGCGTGTTTAGTCCTTTTTCCTTCGGTAGTTCACAGGCTATGTGTGCGTGGGATTCTCTTTCTTCCTCTTATGTACAATTAGTTCTTTTCCTTTGTAAGAGAGATGTGTAACTGTGTAAGTTGAGGGCAAGATAAAAGAAGAAAATGCTAGAAAAAGGTGACAAAAAGTGCTTAGAATCGAGAGCATGATTAAAGAGAAAAATGAGAGATGGGATATGAAATAGTTGTGTTCAGTCCTCACCCTCACATCTCGTGAACACGCAACCAACCTAATTAAATATAATCCTTAAGAAGTTTAAAGCTCAACCTGGGACAATTACTGCTGATATAGAGGGACGAGTGGTGGCTGTATGGTTGATGGCCAATAAGTGGAACAAACTTGGCCATTCATTCCTCATGACTTTGGGGGTTTGTAAGTTTGAAGACATGTCACCTCTTCAAGGTGTCAAGAAGTGCAGTATGGCTCCAAGTAAAGATCAATCCCTGAAGCAACTATACCCAGACCATGTGGCCTCCCATTCCATCACTCCTACTACCTACCGATATGGTAATTATAATTGTAATCTCTCCTCAAATTAAATAAACAACGCCTTGCCACCACCCCTTGGTCTGGCTCATTTGGTTTAATCTAAAGGGTAGAGAAGTGATTTTTAGGGGTGTACATGAATCAAGTTAGGGTTCGACTATGATATAAAAAAGATATGATATCCAAAAAACAACTAATCAATAAATCAGAATCATAAATTAAACGTGATAAGGAACATGGTGTTATTTATCAAAATTCATGGGTGGGTTTTGATTGGTCAAAACTCTTTCTATATCATATCTTTTCTGCATCATAAATTTTCCCATCAAGTTATTTATAAGTTATTTGAACTTACATTCGTGAAAGGGTTAATTCCTCAGTTTGGCTTTAATTTAGCTTTGAGTTTGAGCTTGAATAATCTAATATATAGGGTCCCATATTAATTGAGGTGAGCTCAAACAGCATGAAACTCGGTTCATAAAGCTCATGAGGCCTAATTGAGTTTATATAATATTTTTAATTTTTTATATTAATTATTAATGTTTTATATGAAGCTTCGTTCACTGTTGACCTTAGCCCGAACTCAAGCCTTGTGATATTTTACAAAATATGAGCTCAAATAGTCTAATATTCGGCTCAGTTCGATTTGAATCCACCTTACAGGTGATGCATTAAAGCTAACTGATTACCAAGCCTTATACGTAATGCTACAAAGTTGAGACTAAGTGTCAGTTTGTTGGCAGGAATAGGGTTTGGAATCACAATTGAAATTAACCATTTTGATTTCATCTATTGGGTTGGATAGAATTGGAATGCAATTCCCATTTTGATAGAATGGGATTCTCTCATTTGAGGGAATGGTCAATCTCTCCCCTCCTTTGGGAATGAGAATCCCATTCCAACCGATTCCAATTCCAATTTTGATTTATGTTTAAACCAAACAGGGCAGGGAGAATAGACTATTTTGATTCTAATTTTAAGGAATTTTGATTTCAATTTTAACTTTGAATCAAATGGATCCTAAATAAAGGCTAATATGAACATTAACCTATTTCTTATAGTCATCTTTATGTTTCATGGAGTACCAATCAATGGGCAAAACTAAGAGGGACAGTCTGTCAGCTTGGTAGGTGAAGTCAACGCTAGACCTTTAATGCCCATTTAAAGGGCTCCTCGTCTTGCATTGTTAGTTGTTGGCGAAAGGTATGTTTGGTGAAAAACTTGGAAAGCTGAACCCTCTTAAACGGGCTGCTAAATTAGAGTTCGGATGTCCTACCCATGAGAATTCCGTTCACATTTATCGTAGTCATATACGAAGAACATCTCATCCTATGCATAATATTATGCAGGGAGAGAGATATTCCCGATTCACTGGGGATAGTGTATTGTGGGTAAGTACGGATAGAATTTTTGTGGGCAAGAAATCCGGTATCGCTAAATTTGTGGTAACTTGTAGAGGATGATAAACTGAATGGAAGAGAAAAAAGCGTATAGGAGATTTAGAACAGATTTGAAAAGTAGCTTTGGGAATCAGATTCAATATTTTCTTGAGGGCAACATTGATATTACATACCAACAAAAGGTGGGAAGAGGATCTGCTCCTCACACTTGGGCGCCTCAATGCACATTTAGTCATTTACTTGGAAACATCTCCCATAAATAATAATTTAAAAATATGGGAGATATTCTAGGATCTGCGTGTAAGCCGCCCTATGTGAGGAGAGGATCCGGTCTCCAAAAGGTGTGGCCCAGCGTTCCAATGGTACAAAATGGATGGCATAGTTCAATTGCTTGTCCGTAAGTTGTGGGTGGGCATTATTTTACGACCCACTTGAATTTTCAACTGTAGAAGCTTGACTTTTCGCAGAACCAATCACCTTTTTGCTGTTCTCAGTGGACGGATTTGTTTTTTGGAATCCTCTCTCTGTTTCTACTGATCCAGTCATTCAACGAGATATCAATTTATCAAGCGGTTTTGGCTTTTCGTTGAAGCATCTGGTCATCTTTTGGAAGGTACAGATAAATGTGAAACAAATCAAAATACTGGTCAATGATAGCTCCAGAGGTTTTAATGACGTGGGGTTTGATAGTCCATCGTTGGGAATTCTGGTAGAGCGTACCATGGAAGAATGAGTTAGAAAAATGAGACGGAATGAAGCAGATATTAGAGCGAGCGCTGCCACGCGCGGTCTATTTCAAACTTGACTTTTCACGGATTTGCAAAGCATTTAACACGGAAAGTATCGTTTAACCTAAAAAAGGAGAAACAGAAGAAAATTCATAAGATAAAGGTATAAAACTACCGACAGGCGAAACCTCTCCGCCTCCGGTTTCATCCCCTTAATTTAGCGAAGGGAAAGAGAAAAGAAGCGGAAGGGAAAGAGAAAAGAAGAGGGATCCTCTTTAGTCTTTGCTTGAGAATCTTCTGTTTCGGTTACTGAACATGTCTGCGGAGGCGGGTGCTGCTGAAAGTAATAATATGAGGGGAGTCCTCACACATGGAGGTCGATATGTTCAGTACAATGTGTATGGGAATCTTTTCGAGGTCTCTACTAAGTACGTTCCGCCGATACGACCCGTCGGTAGAGGTGCTTATGGCATTGTCTGGTAATTATTTCATTTCTTGCTTAATTTTCTTATTCCAAATTCTCATAACTCGACATGTATGCGACTATCAAGATTTATCTGGTTTGAACTTCTTGGGTTGTCATATTTTCTTCAGATTTCAACTAGGTTTTGTGGGATTTGGAAGATCGTGCTGAGAATTTGCTGGAATTCTGATTTGGTTTATGGGCTTTATTACTTCTTCATTTTTCTTTCCCTCTCTGATTGATCGGTTGGACAGAAATATTTTAGTGTCAGTCAAATTATTTGAATTGGATTGCAGGAAAAGAAGGTCAAATTGGGTATAGTATGTGAAAATTTCGTTGGAAATACAAGTAATTAGATGCCCTACTTGAGGTCAAGGGAATTCATACTTAATGTATGTTTACAAATTTAGGGCGACGTAAAATAATTATATCGATAGGTACGATTTGTGTCTTGCACTAACATCAACTCAAACTAGTAGTCTCTCTCTCTCTCTCACACACACACACACACAAACACTTGTATCGAGCTAAGAACTCTTTCTAGAGTGGAGATAGTTTCAGAGAGATGCTGATGTCTGTATTCTGTCATAGAGTTGACTTTTACTGACGACGTGGGAAATGATTACTTAATGCAAATAATTTCCTCAACTAATAATTGAATTAACCGTGAAATGCTTAAGTAGATCATGTCACACAGATTCAACGTACATTTGCAATGGAACTGTGGCCGTGTCAGTACATAGATCACACTGGGGTTCTTTGTAGTAACTTCTTTCCACCCAATTCCTCGTCAAATTTGCTATTGGACAGAAGACTTGGACATCGACTTGCTTTAGTTGTGAAGCAAACAAAGTCATTTAATTTTCTTCACTTAAGTCTAGTCTCAGACTTGCACTGTCATTGGTGACAGGCTCAACTTCTACCTTTTGGTTTGTATCGTCCCAAATTTGTCTGGTTTTTCTTTGAGAGACATTCAAGGGGGATTCCAAAGTGGTGAATCGGGTGCCTGTTATTGATTATCTCATTTCTCTGTTGTAATGGCTACCTAAACTTTGATTGTAGTCTTTTCATTTTTTGGACCCTCTACTTCTATCCATTCTTTGTTGCTCTTCTTGCCTATCTTTTTCCCTTATGCAGTTTTTCTTACAAGTTAGATTGCTATTCTTCCAAAGCATGGATGTTACTTGGTCAGTGAAGGTAGATTAAGTCAGAGAATGATCATGCTCATTGAGAACTCTGAATTCTTACAGTCATGCTTTCATGATACTGTCCTCTTTGTTCTGCAATTAGCTGTAAATGGGCTTGTGGTGTAAAAGCTAGTAAAATGGTTCTCCCAATCATTATGAAGATTCACTTATGGTAAAATCTTTAGTTGTGAAGCCATTGTGCTGACATCTTGGTGGGAGCCCCATGCACTGGGTTGCCCTTTTTATATTTATTTATTTTGCATCGGTTACTTTTTACTACAGAGATAAGTTGCGTCTGTGGGATACTTGGAGATCATGCTACAAATTTGTGATTTGTTATCCTCTGTCTTTTACAACAAAAACTTGGACAAGATTGCTGTGAACATTATATCATAAAATATTTTCATTACCTTCTTATCAAGATATTATTTTTGCTCAGTGACTGAAGTCCTAGTTGGATTGTTGCAAAGAAAAAGAAAATTGTAGTTGATCCTTTTATTATGCATCTGCTATATCTCATTCTTCAGAGTCCAAAGTCCGAACTTTAAATCCTTCCCAGCAATCCCGTGTGTATCCATAAAACTGTTTAGATACATCCATATATACATACATTGATTGCTGTGGCTGTTTTGAGGTATACATTTCTGGAAACTTTGATGATCAAAACAAAGATGGGTACTTCTTGTAATTTAAATAGTAATATTTTTAATGACCAAAATACTCTTTGAAAAGCAAATAATTCCTTTGTTTGTTGGTTCTTGTGCAAAACTCTAAGCAAGGTTGCAACACTAAGAGTCTCACTTCTCAGCCTTCAACCAAGTTACAGAGACAAATCTCAAAAGATTCGTTTACTCTCTAAAAATGGAAAAATGAGGTAAAATGCCTTTTATAGAAGAAAGATAGATTGTCTTGCAAAGCAAGAGAATTAAATTACAGACATAGGCAAGGTGCCAACTGGCTGGTTGGTAAGGTCTCCTGCTGGTTGTAGTGGAGATTTGGGATTGAATCCTTCCTGCACCTGGGTTGGGGTGGTTTATGGGTTTGGGGGATGGGCTACCCCCCGCTGTGTGGCCCCTTGGGGAAAATAGAAAAAAAAAGAAAAAAAAAGAAAAAAATTGCATACATACCAAAAGCATTACTGCTTTTATTTCTTTGGAATCCACCTTGGAATATTCATTGTCTTCTGCATTAGGCTTGTTGGAGTGGGCTTGCATATAGGCCGAGGGTAAATAGGCTTCCATTGAAGGGGCCACTATGGATGAAGAGTATTTAGGAATTATGAGTAGCCCAATAGCTATGGTCCTAAGGCTCATTTTCCCCATTTTATGTAAATCTTCCTTTCTGCAATTTCTGTTTCCTATAATTGTCGTTCTAACCACTTTATACAGACAGGGTAAGGGTGTCAATGGACCGGTTTTGGATTGGATCCCATCCAGTCCAAAATCAATTTGGACGGACCAACAAGACATATTGGATTGGACCAATCCAGTCCAAAATATTTATTAGATTCAATTGGACCTGGTCCGTTCATAACAAATTTATATTGGATTGGGTTGGATTAAGCCAATATCTGGTCCATTGATATAAGATAAGAATATATGTGTCAATGGACCAGGTTTGGGTTGAAACCAAGGTAAATCAAAATGAATTTGAACAGATTGGATGGTCCAGATATTGAATTGGACCGGTCCAAATTGATCCAAAACATTTGTTAAAAGACTGTTATTTATCTAAGTATAGTACTGCAGGGGTACTCTTGTACTTTCCTCCTTTTATTTTTTATGTTCTGTCGCCCTAGTATATATACCAAAAGCTGGCGCTGCTAGCAGTACTTTTACTCTCAGTTCTCTCTTCTCTCTTCTTCTCTCTCACTCTTCTCTCTTCCTCCATTCTTCTCTCTTGCATAACATGGTATCATAGCGGGACTATCAGATCTGAAAGGAGAAGTCGAGTGAACAGTTTTCTTCGCACCAGATTTCCAGATCTTCTGCCCTCATCTACTGTTTGGCTGATTGAAGATCTCATGCACTGAAGTAACTTTTCTCCTTCTCCTCCTTTTTTTCTGGTCATGTGCCAGGGCAGAACCTATACTAGGTCTGCTGGTTGGATGTGAGGTGATCAACACCTCTTTCTTTCCTTTTTTGTGGGGTCGACTGATCCCTATAAAAACTATAGGTCGTGAAGACCTTTTGTGTGCTGCAATAGCAGCTCTTATGGTGAACTAAAGGCTAGAAAGTGACTTGTACTTGCTGTAACAGCTTTCTTGTTGATGCGTAGGTCAAGAGATGACTTGTATGCACTGTGGCAACACCTGTGTTGATTCTGTAGGTCAAGGGGTGACCTGTTAGTATTGTAACAACACCTGTGTTTTATAGAAAAGAGTTGTGTTTCCGAAGAAAAAAAGGGATTTCCTTTCTCCCTCAGTGTTGGAACTTTTTTTAAGGTTTTGTGCCCACTTTAAGAGTGTTTTTGAATCTGTAATCATGAGTGGTGAAGATTCTACTACATCCAGTGTTTCCTCAATGTCGAATGGAATGAGTGGGGGTGTGGACCTATCCTTTCCCATTGGCTGTTATTCCTCTCGATGGATTAAATTATTTAGAGTGGTCAAGAGGGATCAAGCTATACATCACTACAAGGGGAAAGGTAGGTTATATAAATGGGAGAATCAAAGAACCCAATTCTAGGTGTGCTGAATATGACAGATGGAACTAGGAAAACAGCATGGTCATGTCCTGGCTTTTAGTGTCTATGCAACCTCAAATAAGAAGGAATTTTATGTGGGCTGAAATGGCAAATGAGATATGGGAACAAGCAAAATCAATCTATTCTGAATTGCGTCACTATGCAAAAATCTACCAGTTATAGGTAGAATCATCCACTTGTAAACAGGGGGAGAGATGTCTATCTGTGTACTACTCAGACTTGACCTCTGTCTGGAAGGAGTTAGAACATTACCAGAGTGTGGACTGGAAGTGTGATGAAGATGCAAAATTGTACAAAAAACTTGTTTCACAACAGAGAGTGTTTGCTTTCCTACATGGTTTGAACCCTACATATGAATCTATCCGAGTCTAGATCTTAGGTAGCAAGGATCTTCCATCTGTCCGGGAAGTTTATGCTCTTGTACAATCAGAAGAAAGTAGAAGAAATTTGATGAACAATTCTGGAGGGGATGCAGTTCTGTTGGCAGTGAAAGGGAGTGTTACTACTGATGGGGGAAATACCTTTAAGAAGGGGGATTTTCAGAAAAATGTGGATGACAAGGACAAACTGTGGTGTACTCATTCTTAGAAACTCAGACACACCTGAGACACATGCTGGGATCTTCATGGGAAGCCGAAATGGGCTCAATATTTGAATAAGAAGCAATGTTCAAATATGAATAAAAAGCTAGGACAACAAGGTACAAGAAAACACACTATGGAAAATATGGCTACTCAGGAGAATCAGCCCCCCATTACTACTGTGACTCAGATACATGCCTCTGGGTCTGACCCAAGGGAGGATATTATGAATTCCTTCCGTGACCAATTAGAGCTTTATGGTAGAGCAATTTGTCAGATGGATTCTCCTCCCTCAACTTCATTTGTGTCTACATCAAGTAACTCTACCATAGCTTTCCATGTAGCATCTCATACCCCTAATACTCCTTGGATCATTGATTATGGAGCGTCTAAACACATGACTGGTAAGTCCTCTTACTTTCAAACCTATCACCTCCTTTTTGGAAGAGACAAGGTGAGACTAGCTGATGGATCATACTCTACCATAGCTGGTCAAGGAACCATTTCTCTTCCCTTTTGCCTTACCCTGTCTAATGTTTTACACGTCCTAAAATTTCCCATTAATTTGTTCTCTGTTAGTAGTATTAGTAATTCCTTAAACTACTCAGTGACCTTTTTCCCTTCTCATTGTGTGATCCAGGATCTGGCATCGGGGAAGATGATTGGTATAGGATGTATGGTGGATGGGCTTTACATGTTGGAGAATAAGGCTGGTCTTCAAGTCATAGAGTCTAAGAGTCAGTCTTGTAAGAGTCGGGTCTATTTTTAATACAGTCGTCTTGGTCATTTATCTTTTGAGTCTTTAAAAATTGTGTTTCCAGAGTTGTTTAAGTCAGTATCAGTGTCCGAATTTACTTGTCAATTGAGTAAGCAGTGTAGAACTCATTTCTCTTCAAAGAATAATAAATCTACATTTCTTTTCCACATTATTCATTCTGATGTTTGGGGTCCTGTTACTTTACCATCTGAGAGTGGCTGCAAGTATTTTCTTACCCTTATTGATAATTACTCCAGATATACATGGGTATATCCCATGCGAACTAGGGATGAAGTACCTAAAATTATCCAAGATTTTCAGCGGATGATCTTCACCCAATTTCAAACTGAAATCCAAAATTTTCAATCGGACAATGCCAAAGAATATTTCCATATATTTTTGCATGGCTCACTTCACCGTAGCTCTTGTTCCCGAACACCACAATAAAATGGTGTTGCTGAAAGAAAGAACTGACACATTCTTGAAGTGGCTTGGAGATTACTATTTCATTTGAATGTCCTGAAATGTTTTTGGCTTTGAGGCTGTCCTTTGTGCTACCTATCTCATCAACCACATGCCTTCTCGTTGGTTAGAGTGCAAAGCCCCACATCAGTTTCTTTTCCAGAAATCTGTCACCTACTCACGGAAAATTAGATCCTCCTTGTGTGTTTGGGTGTCGTTTTGTTCAAAATCTATCACCCACTCATTTTTAATTAGATCCTCGTGCCATTCCTTGCATTTTCTTGGGGTACTCCTTCACTCAGAAGGGATATCGATGCTTTGATCCAGTTTCTTGGAAATTTTATGTCTTTATGGATGTCTCCTTTTTTGAGTGAGTCTTTCTTCCCTGTTTCTCCTTAGGGGGAGTGTAGGAATGAGGGGAAACTAGTTCAACTCCCTCCTCTTCTTGATCCTCCTTCCTTTCATGTCTTCTTTCATCGTCACAAAGGCCAACCGTGTTCAAGAGCTGTGGGGAACCTAGAAGCTATACCACCAATGCCATCAGACTCTCCGGGGGCGGATCATACCCATTCAAGTACATTGGTTCCTGTTGATGTTTCTGACCCTATTGCCAATTACACTTTTGTTGCTAATGACCTTGACCTTCCTATTGCTCACCGGAAAGGTGTTAGATCTTGCACCACTAAACACCCAATTTCCCACTTTGTTTCCTATGAAAACATTTCACCCTCCTTTCGAGATTTTCTCTCTTACAGTGACAGTGTCCCTATCCCTAAGAATGTGGCAAAAGCTCTTTCGATACCTGAATGGACAGATGCTATAATGGAAGAAATTAATGCGTTACATAAAAATGGCACATGGGAACTAGTAGATCTTTCTGAGGGGAAGGATCTAGTTGGATGTAAATGGGTTTTCATGGTTAAACATAGGGCTGATGGCACCGTGGAACGGTATAAAGCTCGTTTAGTGGCAAAGGGGTTTACACAAGTGTATGAAGTAGATTATGTAGAAACTTTTGCTCCTGTTACTAAGATGAACTCCATTAGAGTCCTTTTCTCCCTATCTGCTAATTTTGAGTAGGACCTACATCAACTTGACATCAAGAATGCTTTCCTGAATGGTGACCTTGAAGAGGAAGTATACATGGTACAATCCTCTGGTTTTCGGGCTCAAGGTAATGAACATAAAGTGTGCAGGCTAAAGAAATCATTATATGGGTTGAAACAATCACCAAGAGCCTGGTTCAGCAAGTTCCATGTAGCAGTACAACAAAAAGGATACAAGCAGTGTCAGCTTGATCACACATTGTTTGTGAAGAAAGGGGAAAGGAAAATTGCAGCACTGATGGTATATGTTGATGATATAGTTATCATTGGCGATTGGAAGGATGAAATTCAGAAGTTGAAGAATTTTCTTGCTACCCAGTTTGAAGTGAAAGATCTAGGTCCTCTAAGGTATTTCCTTGGGATTGAAGTGGCCCGCTCAAAAAGGGGGATCTTCATTTCCTAAAGAAAGTATGTCCTAGATCTACTCCAGGATATAGGAAAACTGGGAGTGAAGCCAGTTGATTCTCCTATTGATCCTAACCACAAGCTAGGTGACTGTCAAGGTGAACCCATCAAGGATGTAAAATTGTTCCAGAGACTTGTAGGAAGACTGTTATATCTTCCTATGACTCGACCAGACATAGCTTATGCAGTGGGTGTTCTTAGCTAGTTCATGCATACCCCTAAGACTACCCATCTTGAAGCAACAAAAAGAGTTCTTAGATATCTTAAGAAGTTCCTAGGTGCAGGCTTGTTCTTAGATCTAGTGTTGAAGCTGAATACCGGGCAATGTCTCATGGAGTGGTTGAAATTATGTGGCTAAAAAATTTGTTGAGTGAGTTGGGTTTTCCGGTTGACGGACCTATGACACTATTCTATGATAACAAAGCGGCCATAAACATTGCTGCTAATCTAGTGTTGCATGATAGAACTAAACACATCGAAGTCGACAAACACTTTATTAGAGAAAAGGTCGTCACAGGGTAACTGTGTACTCCTTATGTTAGCTCTGAAGATCAACTTGAAGACATCTTTACAAAAGGGTTACACCACTCACGGCATCATGATTTATGTGACAAGTTGGGCATGATTGACATCTATGTCCCAACTTGAGTGGGAGTGTTAAAAGACTGTTATTTATCTAAGTATAGTACTGCAGGGGTACTCTTGTACTTTCCTCCTTTTATTTTTTATGTTTTGTTGCCCTAGTATATATACCAAAAGCTGGCGCCGCCAACAATACTTTTGCTCTCAGTTCTCTCTTCTCTCTTCTTTTCTTTCACTCTTCTCTCTTCCTCTATTCTTCTCTCCTACATAACAACATTCATTGGATTGGATTGGACTTGGTCCATTTATAATGAACTCACATCGGATTGAGTCAGATTGGACCAAATCCAGTCCAATTGACGCCCCTAGCCAGGGACAATCATGTTGATGGTGAAAACTCCTTAACAATACTCACATGTCAAGTCTTAGTCAAGTCATGTTTTTCTACCAAGAGTAGTTGTCTATGTCGACTTTTAAGGCAATTTTAAAAAGTTAATAATTTCTCATTTTCTCTTCTTGATTTATAAGTTGATAACCTTTTGTCTATTCTATATAATTTTATTTTCTTTTCTCCAGTGCTGCAGTGAATTCAGAGACCCGTGAGGAGGTTGCCATTAAGAAGATTGGTAATGCGTTTGACAACAGAATTGATGCTAAAAGAACATTGAGGGAAATTAAGCTTCTGCGTCACATGGATCATGAAAATGTAAGTATTTTGATGGGTAGATTGTGAAATGTAAGTTTACTTACCATTTGATTGTCTTTATCCCCCCCTCAGAAAAGAAATAAGAAAAACTGATAAAGTGGATGATTATTATGTTATAGAGATTGATCAAACAATTGCAATGTTCTAAAAGATAATTTTTTCGCTATCCCATCCTTTACATCCTTTTGTTAGTTTTGGTGTAGCTTGTAACTAAGCTGTCCTAAGTTTCCTTATATGGTAAGAAAGGGCATGATTAAGATTGATGAACTGGAGATATCCTCAACTGATTACTTCTGTTACCTAGGATTATTCATCCATAATGAGAGAAATTGAAGAGGGTATTTCCTACAGAATTAGATCTGGGTGGATGAAGCAGAGGAGTGTATCCAGTGTACTGTGTGACCAATATGTACCAATGATGCTAAAAGAAGGTAAGATGGCTATAAGACCAACAAGTGTTATGTGGAACAAGTAATAAACAATCAAGAAGCATGCACAAAAAATGAGTGAAACTGAGATGAGGATGCTCAGGTGGATAAATGTTGACTAGAAAGGTTAGGATCAGAAATGGGTGCATATAGTTGATAGGATGAGAAGTCGACTGAGGTGGTTGGTCATGTGCACAGGTAACCAATGACTTGTTGGGAGTAGAGGAATCTAAAAGAGCAAGGGCAAGAGCAAAGAAAACGTTGCTTGAAGTGGTAAGAAATGATTTAAGGACTTAAACCTCAACAGTAAACATATAGCCAGTCCCAAATAGTTGGGATTTAGGCTGAGTTGAGTTGAGAATGTGTGTATGTGCACATATGTGCGGCCGTGCGTGTGTCTGGTTGGTGTGAACATCAAATTGTTTGGAAAAATATATATTCCACTAGATTTATCCAAATTATTAATAGGGAAAATTCCCGATCAGTACCCTGTACTTTGGCTCGAGTGACAATTTGGTCCCCAAACTTTAAAATGCAACAATCCAGTACCTGAATTTTCAAAATGTGACAATCTAGTACCTGCCGTTAACCAGTCTATAAGCCGTTAAGTGACATTTGAAAAGTCAAAAATGCCCTTCAAATGCCATCTAATTCTCTTTATCAACCACCCAAACGTTGCCAAAAAACTGAACAGTCCCAAATCCTAGCCTCTTCTATTCAAAAAAGTTGGTGACTGTTTAGAAGAATCTAAAATTTGGGACTGTTCATTTTGTTGTCAATGTTTGGATGGTTGATAAAGAGAATTAGATGGAATTCTTAGGGAATTTTTGACTTTTCAAATATCACTTAACGGCTGATTAATGGACTGATTAACGACAAGTACTGGATTGTCACATTTTGAAAGTTCAGGTACTGGATTGTCACATTTTGAAAGTTCGGGTACTGAATTGTCGCATTTTAAAGTTCGGGGACCAAATTGCCACTCGAGCCAAAGTACAGGGTACTGATCAGGAATTTTCCCTTATTAATAAGGCATACCAAATAACAGAAAATTACTGAATAACAGATCTGGCTTCCAATTGACAATGCTTGATGTATCTCTTATTGTTTGATTCAGCTTGGTACTAGAGTTGTTGTGGTTCATTTTGAGCAATTTGACAACTAATCTTCTTCAAAAGACAATGGAGGTAACTGCTTTTGCAGTCTTTTTTGTGTTTGCAATAATGTGATCTGGTCCTCACAACTTATGATAATTTTAATTTTTAAGTCTACATGAAATGTTTTTGCCAGTTCTAGTCAAAGAAGAGAAGAAACAAGAGAGAAATACAAGTTGGTGGGGTGTGTTCTATGTCTGGCATGCCCAGAAATATATATATATATATATATATATATATATATATATATATCCTTACAAGAATGATAAGGTACAACAGTGTACAGAGGTAATGTACAAGAAGAAATAAAAGAATGGTAAAATGATTATTAACTTCCATCTTCTCTATACTCCTCAATTTGATGCCTAGACAAGAGCATCAATTTGTTCATAACAAAATTGTGTCTAGTGCGAGTCATAGTCCTGGTGAAAAGATCAACCAATTGAAGACTGGAGGACACATAAGGAAGAGTGATGTGACCTACAGTGAGAAGATCTCTAATGAAGTGGCAATCCACCTCTATGTGTTTTGTCCATTCATGAAAGATTGGATTTGAGGCAATCTTGATTGCATTCATGTTGTTAGCAAATAAAGGAATAGGGGCTAGATGATTAATGGCTAGATCATGAAGAAGGGCTTGAAGCTAGACAAGCTTATTGCAAACAAATGATGGCACGATATTCAACTTCCGTAGATGTATTGGAGATTGTCTATTGCTTCTTGCACTTCCAAGAGATGAGAGAATCATCTAAGAAAACACACCATCTAGTGGTGGACCGTTTGGTGTCAGGGCAACCAGCCTAGTCAGCATCAACATTAGCAATCAACTGAGAAGATGAGGAAGACGAGAAGAAGAGTCCATGAGACAACGAGGTTCCTCTCACATATATGATAATCCAAAGGATTGTGGAGAAATGAGGTTGTCGAAGAGTAGACACAAACTGGCTAACTATTTGTATGATATGGGATATATCTGACCGAGTCAGAATGAGGTAAATAAGGTTGCCAACAAGCTGACATTATAAGGTGGCATCAGGAAGAAGTTGTCCATCATCCTTACTAAGCTTTAGGTTGATTTCCAGTGGAGTATCAACCTACTTTAGATCAGAGAGGTTGGTCATCTTGATCAAATCACTAGCATATTTCTGTTGATTAACAAGGTATCCCTAAGCACTTTGAGCGACTTTAAGACCAAGAAAGTAGGTCACTAGACCAAAGCCCTTCCAAGTCATCACCAATAATAAGTATGTAATCAACGTACACCAATAGAAGAGTCAAGCCCTGAGGATGCTTGAGAATAAAGAGGGAGTAATTTGAGGAACTCTGTTAAAATCTTACTTCAATGACAACCCCATAGAATCTCTCAAACCAAGCTCATGGAGTTTGTTTGAGGCCATATAATGATTTCTTAAGTCCGCAAGCTAACTTAAGATCATCATAGTAGCTTGGAGGAGGCTTCATGCACATTGTCTCATGGAGATGCCCATGAAGAAAGGCATTCTTCACATCCATTTGGTGAAAAGTACATTGCTTAATAGTAGTGATGGCAAGGATAAGTCAAATAATAGTCCTCTTGGCAACTAGTGCAAACATTTCCTCATGGTCAATATCATGTGCCTGTTTGCACCCTTGAGCAACAAGGCAGGATTTATATCTATCCGGATTGCTATTTGAATTCAGCTTAACAGAGTACACCGAACGACTACCAATAATGGAAGCATTTGGTGGAGGAGGAACAAGTTTCCGAGTATTATTTTCCAGTAGACCTTGAATTTCAGAGTCCATAGCATCTTTCCTATACTCAATTGCTATAGCTTGTTGGTAAGATTTTGGGATATTTGTGGAAGACAAAATAACAAAAAGGGAGCTATGGGTTGTAAGAAATCCATAGCGATTAAGAAGATGAGAAGGCGGAGGTGGGCGGAGGTGGCGGCAGCGGCGGGCAGAGGAATGACCACCAGCACTGCTGCCGCCACCTCTGCCTCCGGCCACCTCCGGCAACGTTGCCGAAGGCAGAGGTGGGCGGAGGTGGCGGCGAACGGTGGCTCTGGTGAACAAATAGCAAGAAGAAGAAGATGAACAGTGTTTTTGCCCTTTATTGATATTATTTTTAAAAAATTAACCTATTTTTGAAACTTTTTTAAATATATTACTTTTATTGATATTAAACCCCAAAAGTTTCCCTTCTATGCTAGAAACCCTTTTCCCTTAGTGGTTTTCAGACCCCTCATAGGAATAGCTACATCAACAATAACTGAACTTAATATCCAAGAAACTATCTGGGTATTATTGATTATCCACTGTTTCAGCCCTTTAGCATCTGCAACATCAAGGATGGTTGTGGTTCCATCCAAATAACCCCACATACCCTTTCTTTCAACAAAAAATTGGAAATGGAATTTCAAGAGAGCATAGTTTGATTTGTGGAACTTCACGGAGATGAAGTCACTCCTTTTGGATCCCATATTCAGCCAAGAAACCTTAAAGAGAAGTTAGATAATCACTAGGAACCACTGAAGATCTTAGAATCAACAGGCAAGCTAAGCCCAAAACTTGAGTCTAGATGAGTTAAGAAAGGAAACTGTAAGTAGCAGCTGCCCAAGGAAGAAGATCAAAACTCCTTCAAATGTTCACCAGAGCAAGAGCTGTTTAAATGCTAGAGAGATCAGGTCTAGGCATCAGTGCATCACCAGATCTGAAATCTCTCTTGCTGGTTGATCAAATCAGCCCTATACTCTTCCACCGATTGAAGGATCCACTGATTGGGTTCGGTGATAGATGGTACAGATGGTGTTGGGGTGTATTAGGTCTTGCCACTACTCTATTTGGTGAACGGAACGGTGGTAGACTTCTTCCCAGCATTGAGGGGAATAAGACAAGGAGACCCCCTTCTCCTTTCTTGTTTACTTTTATTGCGGAAGTACTAGGGAGTCTAATCTCTAAGGCAGGTTCTAGAGGGCTAATTAAGGGTTGGAGAGTTGGCAGGGAGAGTATACCACTAACACACTTGCAGTTTGCAATGATACGATTTTGTTTTGTGGGGGGGGGGGACATGAATTGGATTAGAAATGTGAAATTTACAGTACAACTATTTGAGCAAATGTCCAATCTGAAAGTTAATTTTGATAAAAGTTGTGTTGTAGGTGTGAATATGGGGGAAAGTAAGATCCTTGAGCGTGCAAATATTTTGGGTTGTGGAGTATCAAATTGGCCTTTGATTTACCTCGGTCTTCCTCTAGGAGATAATCCTCAAAAAGGAAGTTTTTGGACTCATGTAGTGGAGAGGTTCGAAAAGAGACTTGCTTCTTGGAAGAAAAACTACCTATCTCTTGGGGGAATAATTACCTTAATTAGGTCTACCCTAGCTAATCTGCCCATCTATTATCTCTTAGTCTTTAAGGTACCTGCAGGGGTTGCTAGTAAGTTGGAAAGATTAATGAGGGACTTCTTGTGGGAACCGGGGGAGGAAAAAAAGGATCATAGGGTTAGATGGGAGATGTTGTGTAGGAATAAATAGGATGGAGGGCTAGGCATTGGGAATATTAGGAAGAGGAATTTGGCTTTGTTAGGGAAATGGCTGTGGAGGTTTTCTATGGAGAGGGAGAAACTGTGGACGAAGATAATTTGTAGTATTCAAGGGCTTGCAGAGAATGGTTGGGACTCTGGGATTCTGGCTATTAGCTACAAGAGCATCACCTTGGAAATCCATCCAAGATGTTTTGCCTCTCTTCTCTCCTTGGATCAGGTATGATTTACACTTGGGTAATCTCATAAAGTTCTAGGAACATGTTTGGTTGGGGAGACCCCTTTGAAAGAACAATTTCCGGCTCTATTTGCAATCTCCACCCTAAAAAATGAACAAATTTCCAGTTTCCTCGTTTCCTCAAACTCAAATTCCGGTTTGCTTGGAACTTGGGTTTGAGAAGAGCACTCAGGGACACAAAACTGGTTAATGTTTCATCTCTTTTGTTCATTCTTGAGGGGATCTTCTTGGAACCCACAAAGACAAATAGTAGGATTTGGTCTTTTTCTTCCTCTGGATCCTTCACTTGTGCGTCCTTCTTTAAAGTCTTGATACAACCAGAAATTTCTTTTGGTCTGTCATTCCCTGTCAAGGAAGTGTGGTGTAAACCTATACCTCCAAGGGTTGGGAGCTTTTGTTGGGAAGTTTTCCTTGAAAGAATCAACACAGGTGACCTACTTCAAAGAAAAAGACCCAATAGCTGTTTATCTCCACACTGGTGTGTTTTATGCAAAGCTGCTGGTGAGTCTGGGTACCACTTACTAATATCTTGTGTTTTGGCAAAAAATATTTGGGATTGTTTTGCTTCTTTATTTGGGTGCAGGTGGACACCTCCAAATAGTCTACAAAGTTTGTTTTCCTCTTCACCTATTGAATGCTCAACAAAAACATCAAGAATTATGTGGAGATGCATGAGAGCTGCTGTTTGTTGGGCACTATGGGAGGAAAGAAATGGAAGAATCTTCTTGGAAAAGGAGAGAGGCTTTGAAACTTTGGTAGAGTTGACTCACATAAGAGTAATACACTGGCTGAAGACAATGAAGGAGTTTACAGATTTTTCAACAAATGATATGCTAAGAAAGTGGAAAGAAGTTGCTAGCTCAATTACAAGGAAGAAGACTTTAAATCTCATGTGGAACCCTCCACCTCATGGTT
This sequence comes from Nelumbo nucifera, assembly GCF_000365185.1. The sequence goes on from NW_010729184.1 coordinate 1,188,372, forward strand.
TTATCAAACTAAAATTTGATGGCAGTAGCATGGGGAATCCAGGGCCTTCGGATATTGGGGGGGTCCTAAGGGATGAGAGAGGTAATGTAATAGCTATGTTCTCATGTCCAATTGGAGTGGGAGACTCCTTGAGGGCTGAGGTGTTAGTAGTGTTGAAAGGGGTACAAAGGGCCAAAGAAATTCAAGTCAAGAAACTGCTTATAGAAGGAGATTATGCGATTATTGTGGATTGGCTGAAAGAAGACACTCCCAAGATGTGGAGCTACAGCAATGAGAAAAGAAAATTCAAGTGGCTGATTAAGGATATGGAAGTCCTATGTACTTGGGTTAGAAGAAATGCTAACTCCTTTGCTGATGGATTGGCTAGGCAAGGAGTTATTAGAAATTCTGGGTTTTGGGCTCAATTGTGAGGGTCTGAGTGTTTAAATCAGTTGTACTTCTTTTCTGGGGAGTTAAGTATCTTTAGCTCCCCTTCCCTGTAACTTTTTTTCCTATTTTAATGAATTATGTGGTTATTGATCAAAAAAAAAAAAGAGTATTAAGCAAGAAAGAAGCTGATCAAAGAGCAACCTTCTCTGATACCATGCCAGTTCCAGTTGAACAAGAGAAGAAACAAGAGAGAAACACAAATTGGTGATTTGTGTTCTCTCTCTTATATTCATGGTTTCTATTTACACCCAGGAGCTCATGGTGAAGGCATTTAATTGTTTGTCCTTGATGATTGGAGTCTCATACTTGTTCCTAGGAGAAGTTCTCTTGATTTTGCAATCAACAAAATGCTGATGCAATGTGGAATGAGATTCCTGATAAGTCTTAACCAATTGTTCAGATTGTCTAGAGTTTTTTCTAGTTTTACTTTAAAACTAAGTTGAATTCTAATTGATGTTTTATTTTTCATCTTTCTAACATCAGGTCAATGAAATACAAAGTAGAACCTCAGAATCAATTTGTTTTTTCTATTTTTTTCTCTTTTGGTTGGCCAGATGTTATCCGTATAATTAAATTTCGGGTCTAGAAATAGGAAACTGCTTTGCTAGTTAGGTTGTTTTGTGAGCTTCCTTAGGTGACCCAAGAATCTTCCATGTGGAAAATTAGTTTGGAGCCAAAAAGGGCTGCTCCCTATGTTCCTCTTGCCTCATATTTGTTAAACAAATTTCAGCCTAAAAAGACCTTGCCATGTTTTCAAACTAAGATCTTTTTTATGGGCAAGTTTTATATCAATAAAAAGCAAAAAATATGAATGGCTTCTACTAGTTGGAAAAAATTTTCAAATACAAAGTAGCATATAGTTTAACATGGACTGGAAGATTTAAACATGTGGCAAATCCTGAGGTTTTCCTACTTGGTGAATGGTTTGGATTAGCTGCCTCATCAGTCAATGTGGCAGATTAGGGTAGGTCATGTAGAAACCTCCCTACTTGATCCATTAGGGAAACTTTTCCCAATAAAAGTTTTCTGCAGTTGTCCAACATTGTTACAGAAGTGAAATGGAAAGTTTTACATGCTATACTGCAACATACTTGTTTATTTCTTATACTATCAATAATGTAATTATCAGTGAGTGATAAAAGAATTATGTACATGAATCCCCTTAATGGATATTGATGTCTAATGTTGAATACTCGGTTCCTTGACGTCTTTAGCAGAAAATGTTATAGACCAGTATGTTTTAACAAATCATACCATAAAAAATCTGTGTATATTTCAGTTATCTATAAAAGAAAAGTCTTTATATGTTAGAAGATTAATGAAATTTGGCAATATATAAATTTTATGAAATGGCACTTTCAAATACTAGATATGAAAGTATGATATAAGCATATTAAATGGGACGCTTGGACCCTTATTTTATCTTATTCTGTTTCCCATATCTTGTCCACTATGTGTATCTGGGCATAATATAGTGGTCCCAATCTATGACAATAAATGGAAAGGATTTTTAGATAGTTGGGAGAAATTCTAAGATATTTCTTGCTTGCTATTATAGTATGACAAGGGCTTCGGCATCTGACTGCTCTGTTCTTTATTGGCCACAGATTATTGCCCTCAAAGACATTATACGACCTCCGCAGAAGGAGAGCTTCAATGATGTCTACATTGTTTATGAATTAATGGACACTGATCTTCATCAGATAATCCGCTCTAACCAACCATTAACAGATGACCATTGTCAGGTTTTGCACTTATCTTTTTTTCTTGGGATGTTCATAGTTTCAACTTTTCCATATCAAGATTGTCATTTATTATTGCAGCCAAAACAAAGAAGTTTGTCATTTAGTACTTGCAACCCCCAAAGCTTGTGCACACTACTTCCCTAACTTTGTTGGGAAACTTGGAGTTTGAGAAACTTGAATGTTTCAACTCGTTAACCATCTATACACTCATTCTACTGCTATTGGTATTCCCCCATTGGTGGCTTTTATCAAGGCCTAATACTATCCATCTAATTCTTATTCAAGAAAGCTTTTAGTTTGGTCTGTGATGGAGTTACATTCATGAAGTTGAGGATTGTTCTTCAATGAAGTTGATGCTTGATATCTTTAATTAGTTAAACAACCAACTTTTGGATGCTTAGTTTGAGCTAGGTCAACACATAAGCTACTATTTCTGTTTAGATCAGCAGCACACAAATGATTTCATTAATAAAAAGAAAGCATGGATACAACAAGAGGTTGTGAAAAAAAAAAAGAAAGAATACAACTGTAGAAAAGCTGTCCCAACCCAAGCTGTTGGTAGTTCTCCTCACCCATTTAATTCGGATTGCCATGTCCTTTGATAGCCATTTAAATCGCCTGAATTCATTCCTCAAATGCCATGTCACCCCCTCCCCCTTCAGCCATTTCAGAACAGTTATTGAGTCACCCTCAATAATCAGTCTATCAATACCCAACTCTTTGGCCTCAACCCCATATACTGCTGCCAATAGTTTTGATCTTGCCACATCACCTTGTTCAGCAGGTCCCAAGTATAGGGCTGTGATGCTACCTGTGAAGAAACTCACTGATGTACCGTATTACCATAGTTCCTATTGTATTGTATCTACCTGATGTATATTTTATTATTTTCTCTTCAGCCCTACAAGGGCTTTTCTGTAATTATATTCTGTTGCCCTACAAGAGCCTCTCTGTAAATACTCTAATTTCATCATCTATATAAAAGCCCCTTGGGGTAGGGTCTAAGCATCCATTCTTCACGCACAGAATTCTGTATTCTGCTTTGGGTTTGTTGACATGGTATCAGCGCAGGTTGCTTGATAATTTCTGCTCTTTCCTTGCTCATTTGTTGGGCATATTAGGGGTTTTGTTCTCTGGGGGTTTTGACTGGTGTTAGGGCTGTGCTCTTCAACCCTAACCATAGTTCTTCTCGGAGGCTTCTGTCTGGAAGGATTTCTGACTGGTTGTGTCGCCCAGATCTKTTYTTTTTTTTTTTTTTTTTTTTTTTTTTTTCTCTCTTAGAAAATCATGTGACAAGTCTTGGAGGAGTTCTGGTCTTCTCTCCTGGGCGGCAGCAGCCTTTTTCCTCCTTCTGTGTACTGATTTCTCCAGGGTGGCAGCAGCTTGGCTCCTTATGGTTCAGTTTTGAACAGCTACAGAATGAGGAATCTCAATAGTTTGGCTTCTTCCTCCCTCAGCAGCAGCAGTCTTGAACCCTTTTTTTTTTCTGGATTTTTCATGCTTCAAACTGAGGAACTTCAATAGACATAAAGTCATCTCTTCAAGCTGCTCTGGAAATCTTCACATTTCAGGTTGGTGTATCTCACTATTGTCTTAATCGACTATTATCAGTTCTTGGAACCCTAGTTTTGTGCTGCCCTAGGGTATTTTCTTTTTGATTATCAGTCCTTGGAACTCTAGTTTGCGCTGTTCTCGGTTGTTTATTGGAGGTTTCGGTGCCTCTATAGAGTGACTTATCCTTGCTAAAGTTGCTCTGGTTTGGTGTTGTTTTGGGATCAGACTTCATTGCTATTTGATATTAATATTTTTTTTTGAGAAATACAGCTAAGGTGATTCACTGCCTAGTTTATTGCTGATTTAAGTGAACATTGGTGCTGCTATCCTTTTCCTAGGTTGATTTTGCTTATTTAAGATGGCTGAAAAGATAGACATTCTCCCTGTAAAATTTGATGGAATTAACTATAGTATGTGAAAGTTCCATTTCGATTTCTTTTTCGGGGGAAAGGGACTTGAAGGTTACTTGAATGGGACTATATGTAAACTTGATGAGACTGATAGTAAAGCCTATGCACAATGGAAGTTAGACAACAGAAAATTAGTCTCCTGGATTTTGAGCTCCATTGTGCTTCACGTTGGTATTCCCATGAGAAGACTGAGGACTGTCTATGAGATGTATTCCTATTTGAAAAAGGTTTATCATCAGTCCAATATGTCACAACAATAGTAGATTGAATATGAAATCTTTGTCTGTTGCTAGGGGGACAAAAAGATACAAGAATACTATGCAAACTTTATTGATCTCTGGGTTGAATATGAATTAGTTCATACTGAACCTTTTGATCCTGTTGAGTGTGTCAAGTATTTGTAGAAGCATTTTGAAAATAGAAAGGTGAACCAATTCGTTATGAGGCTAAGACCTTAGTATGAAATAATCAGGTCAAATATTTTGAGTAGAGGAATTCTTCTAGATTTAGACTTTGTGATGGGAGAGTTATTGAGGGAAGAAACTAGACTCCTAACTGTTACAAATATAGATGGGAAACATCTTGATTCATGGACTAATACTATTTTTATTGCACTCGAGAATAATACATGTAGTGGAAAGGATCCTTCTAAAACCCAATCCTATGAATGTAACTATGTAAGGGATATGGACATATAATTTCACATTGCAAAAAGAATAATGTCTGCACCTATTGCAAACAACATGGGCATATCGTTCTAGATTGCCCTATTTGTCCACCCAAGGGTCCCATGAAGAATTAGCCACGAGCTTATCAGGTGTCTGAGGGATAAGTGTCTGATGCCTCTATTGCCAAGGGAGAATCCTTTGCTTCCATTAATAAGGAAGAGATACGACAATTGGTATCCTCTGCTATCTCATCTGCCTTTTCTGCTATCGGTCTATCAGGTGAGTTCTCCGATTACTGCTCTTCTCCTTCTCAAGTTTGAATAATTGCTTCTGGTGCTACAAATCACATAACTGGGCTTACCCTGAATCCTCTAACAAACTTTCTAAGACCAACCATAAACATATTATCATTGCTAATGGTGAGAAACTGGATATCATTGGGAGTGATGCTGTATGTATCAAACTTTTCCCCTCAAACTCCCTGTCCCTTGCCAAGAATTTCCTTGTTCCTACAATTATTGCTAACCTTATTTTAGTTGATCAATTAGTTGTTGAAGGTCACATTCTAACCTTTTCTTCTGATGGTTGTTTGATTTAGGACTGGTAGACTAGAAAGGTGAAAGGGAAGGGGTGTAGGCTGGGCTGCTTGTTTGCATTGGAGTTTGAGAAATCACAATCTGCATCATCATCTGCTTATTTGACATTTTCTACATTGGGTCTTATTTTGAGTTAGAGAGACTATGTTTGGGATTTGTGGCACAAATGTTTGGGTCACCCAGACTCTGAACAACTTAAATACTTGTTTGAGTCTAGTTTTATTAAAACTAAAATTCCATTTATGAAATCTTTTGATATGTCTTGTGTTTCTTGTTGTTTGAGTAAGAGTCGTATTTTACCATTCACTCACCAAGCTGAACATGCTACTTCTCTTTTTGAAATTATACATAGTGATGTTTGGACTTCATCTGTTGTTTCTCGAATGGGATACAAGTATTTTGTGTTGTTCATTGATGATTGTATTAGGTACATGTTAGATTTAAATAGTTTTTTCTTTATTCATGTTGTTACAATGTTGTCAACTTAGGCCCCTGTCAGCATGTTCTTTTCTTTTGTATTAGGGTGTGCCACTAGGGGCCTATTTGCAATTTCTTATATTTGATATAAGTTGTAACACATGTAAATAAAAGTGAAGTTGGGCGCCGGTAGGTCTATGACTTTCGACTCTCACATCTTTTCTTTTCTCTTCTCTTCTCCTCTCCTCTCTTCTCTCTCTTCTCTCTCTTCTCTCTTTTTCCTCTTTTCTTGTATGATTACATGGTATTGGAGCGACACTCTGAGCAATAGGAGTTGTGTTTTTTTTTTTTTTTTCCACTGAGAAGTATTCACTCAACCCAGGCGCCAATTTTCTTGGACTTTTAAGACAAAAATATTTAATCGGACTGATCAGAAATATCTCGTCACTTATTCTGGGTTCTTCCTTGGTCGTAGCACCAAGGCAACCCTAATTGGTGGAGGCCAATGCTGTAAAGCTTCCTTGGCTCCATCGACTGATGTTGTGCAGACCTAAACTTCCTTTTTTGACATTCGACTGAGGCTATGAAGGCCTGGCTCCTTCGACTGATGCTATGAAGACCTAAACTTCCTTTTTTGACCTTTGGCTGATGCTGTGAAGGCTTGGTTATGCTTTTTGCACCTTCATACAGGTGTTGTACAGGGATGTGTGATCCCCTTTGTCCAGGTATGTGTTAGAATTGGTGTGCGAAGTGTGGATTTACAACAGTATTCTTCTTCCTGGACTAGTTTTTGGACTGTTTATGTGCTACAGTAGTGTGTACATATTTTCAGAAGTAGTGTGTGGAGTTTTGTGCCTTAATTGTGACTAGTAGAAGTAGTATAGGTGTGAGGACTGGTCTTGTGCACTTGTAGTTTTTTGTTTTTGGCTTGTAGACCTTCCTTTGAAAATGGCGGATAATGATTCTGCATCATCTGGGTTACATCAACTTGTGGTACAGTAGGTATGGGGACTGAAAGCATGATGTTTCCTATGCTGATCACTCCTTTAAATGGTTTGAACTACCTGGAGTGGGCCAAAGGTGTAAAACTTTATGTAACAACAAGGGAGAAAGCTGGTTACATAAATGGAAGGGTTAAAGAACCCAAGAGTGGGACTATTGAACATGATCAGTGGGACCAAGAAAACAATATGGTGATGTCCTGGCTTCTTGCAGGCATGGAATTTGATGTGAAAAAGAATTTTATGTGGGCAGGTATTGCAAATGAGATATGGAAGCAAGCCAAAACCACCTATTATGAGTAAAGGCACTTTGCTAAGATCTACCATTTACAAGCTGAATCCTCAACTTGTAAACAGGGAAACCACAACTTATCAACCTATTATTCAGCTCTTACCTTAGTTTGGAAGGATTTAGACCACTATCAGGCTATAGAATGGGAACATGAGGATGATACTAGAGCCTATAAGAAGTTGGTTTCTCAGTAGTGGGTTTTCGCCTTCTTGTTGGGACTAAACCCCATATATGAACTCCTTAGAGTTCATATTTTTGGAAGTAAAGAATTGCCTTCAGTCCAAGGGGTGTATGCCCTCGTTCAGTCTGAGGAAAGTAGGCGGAGTGTAATGGTTACAACTGAGGGGGAGCAATAGGTAGCATTAGCTGCAATGGGTGGAAATAACATGGGAAAGAAAAATGATTGCAGGAAAGCCGATGATAAGGATAAGTTGTTCTACACCCACTGTCATCCTTCAAGACATATGCGTGACACATGTTGGGAGCTCCATGGAAGACCAAAGTGGGCTATAAAGAACCAAGAACAAGGGTAAGGTACAGAGTTAGAAGAAGCCTAATACAACCCACAACATAGCAAATGTGGTAACCCAAGAAACTTAGTCTGTTGGGGTGCCAATTGATACTACTCGAGAACACTTCATTGGTTCTGACCCCAAGGAAGACATTCTGAACTCCTTCCATAGTCAATTGGAATCATATGGTAGGGCCTTGCGCCAGATGGACAGATCAGCCACTGGTAACCCTTCTACTTCATTTGCGTCTACATCAGGTAATGTAGCTTCTGCCTTCCATGTCTCCATAGCCACCGATTCCCCTTAGATCATTTACTTGGGGGCTTCTAATCACATGACTAGTAAGCCAAACCTATTCAGTTCTTATAACCTTTTGTTAGGAAGAGATAAGGTAAGACTTGCAAATGGATCTTTTTCTTCTATTGTAGGTCAATGATCAATATCCCTTCCCCAAGGACTTAACCTGAATAATGTTTCGCATGTCCCTCAGCTTCCTATCAACCTTCTTCCTTTTAGTAGTATCACAAATTCATTAAATTGCATTGTAACCTTTTTTCTTGATTCATGTATTTTTCAGGACCTAACTTTTGGGAGGACGGTTGGTAGAGGAAGCTTAGTGGATGGTCTCTACACTCTCAACAACAAAGCTGGTTTCTCAGTGCCATCTTCAGAGCCTCATATTCGGTCAAATAAGGGTCAAATTGTTTTGTGGCATAATCGGTTAGGTCATGTGTCTTTTGAAATAACAAAGTCTTTGTTTCCGTTTTTATTTAAGTCCTGTTCAGTGTCAGATTTTCATTGTCAAACATGTCAATTGAGCAAGAAATATAGAACAATATTTTCTTCAAGTAATAAAAGATCAAATTTCCCTTTTCATATTGCGTATTTTGATGTGTGGGGGCCTACTACCATAACTTTGGAGGGCAGGTATAAGTACTTTATCACCTTGATTGATGATTTCTCCCGTTATACATGGGTTTTTCCCATGCATAGCAGAGATGAAGTCCCTAAGATTGTAAGAGATTTCCAAAGGATGGTGTTTACACAGTTCCATGTGGAAGTTCAGATTTTTCAATTTGATAAAGCGAAGGAATATTTCCATGGGGAGCTAAATGAGTTCTTTGCTTCCCATGGATCGATTCATAGAAGTTCATGTGCAAGAACACCACAACAAAACGGTGTTGCAGAAAGAAAGAACAGACACCTCCTTGAGGGTTTTCCAAATAACCTAGTTCTTGGGCCTTTTGCTAAGAACCAAGGCTACAAATAACCTAGTTCTTTAAGTTATGATCAGTCCGAGTAGATTTTTGAGGGTTTTCCAACCCAGAAACACCACCAACACAAAGAAAAAGGATAACCAACCTTGATGGAGAGCTTCAGTTGACCATCCACTTATTTCTGGAGTTATTCTCTTGATAGGCAATCAAGTTCTGAGCAGAGAAAGAGAGGCCGAAGTGTTCTCAGACCTAGGTCGAGTCTGTGTTCTCCATTTGCAGTCCAGAGAGAAGAAAAAGAAGTCACGAACAGAAAGGAGCAGCAATCACGAGCAGAGATTCAAAGAGTAACGTCGCTTTGATACCATGTTATCTCAGTGGCTTCAGTAGTTCGAACCAGAGGAAGAAGAAGAAGAAGAAGAGGAACAGTTGAATCTGATAGCCTAAACCCAATCAGTCGACCCTAATTTTAATTAGCCTCTAATTAGTTGTACAAAGACTAAACTGCCCCCACTTAAGTATGGGACAGGAAGTCTATTAAAACTGCCACATAAGCACATAACTTAACAGAAATAAAATGACTAATCTACCCTTATTCGGCTAGCTCTAACATAAAGAATACCAACTTTATCACTAGCCAAATCACTTTTCACTATCTCACATCTAAATCTGACACTGTACTTGGCTAAATCTTACTTTTTTGCATCATAACTGCAATCACCTCACAATCAACACAGTTCAAATTGATTCTTCCATGAAAACAACAATTTTCCTCTTGGTTTGTGCCCACTAGAGGATCTCACCTCATAGATCACCCTTGACAAATGTTGTGATTGCTGAAACCATCATTAGTCAAATTAGAAACATACCCTGACTTGGTTTGATTTTGAAGACTTAACCACAACACCAATAGAATTGAAGCCCTAAGCAAATCAAGTAGGAAAAAGAGAAACTCTCACAAATCCTGTTCTGATACTATGTAAGTGTGCTCTAATATAGTCAGAACAAGAAGGAAAAAAGAAAATAGTAGAAACCACTGTTTGTAAATCAGGATGAATTCCTTGTGATGAGAAAGAAGAAGATGAAGAGTTTCAGCAGTAGAGAAGAAAAGAGGGGAAAGAAAGAGTGGGATGATAACTAGAATTGAAAATTAATTCTGGCCACCAACCCCTCATTATATTTTATACTTAACTTAAAGAATGAAAGATTACTGTAATCTGAAGAGCTATACTCTAAGTAGCAAGGAAGAGAAGAGAACCACAGAACTGAAGAGAATGTCGAACTGTCCTAGCCAGTCGACCAGTCCTTTATTTATAGATGAATATAGTACAAGGTACAAGAAATTACTGGGATGCCCCTGATTAGTGATGGGACACTCAGATGACTTAAATCATTAAATAGGATTAGGCCCATTAACACAAGCCTAGTTACAAGATAA
>NW_010729184.1:1203492-1216246 GCF_000365185.1 Nelumbo nucifera
CCCAGTTACAAGATAAGTTAAACATAAGAATGGGCTAATAAGAACTCTTATCAGCCGAACATCACTCTAACATTCTAACAATTACAAGAACACCCTTAGTAGGGTGGCTACTAAAGTAGCTGAACAGCCACAATTTAAAAAACATAAGCTAATGGGCCTTAAGCCCAACAACTTCCTAACTTAACAACTTAAAATAAGAACAAAACAACTGGGCCCGATAACTAGAAATCGGCCCAACTCAACACTCCCCCTCAAGTTGGGAGTAAATGTCACACATTCCCAACTGGCGTAGATCATGCTCCAGCTTGTTCTTTGCAACACCTTTTGTGAAAACATCAGCAAGCTGCAGATCAAAAGCAATGTATGGGAGACAAACTTCCCCAGAAGTCACCCTTTCTCTGATGAAATGTATATCCACTTCAATGTGCTTTAGTCCGGTCATGCTGAACTGGGTTATGGGCAATGTCAATTGCTACCTGGTTATCACAGTACAACATCATTGGTTCTTCTGCCTGTACACCAATTTCTCCCAATAGAGAACGGATCCAGAGAAGTTATGAAACTCCATGTTCCATGGCCCTGTATTCAGCTTTAGCACTTAATCTTGTCACCACTGTTTGTTTCTTACTCTTCCACGAGACAAGGTTACCCCCAACAAGGGTGCGCACTCCTGAAGTAGATCTCTTGTCATCAAGGCATCCAGTCCAATCTGCATCTGTATAAGCCTCTAGTTTCAACTGTCCATGATTAGCAAACAATATGCCTCTGCCCGGGTGTCCCTTCAGATAAGCAAGAATCCTGTCAACAGCCTCCCAATGCTGGACTCGTGGAGCATGCACGTATTGACTTACCACACTTACTGCATAGGAAATATTTGGTCTTGTCATACACAAGTATAGCAGCAGACCCACACTTACTGCAATCAATAGGAGTACTGATTGCCTTTGTTCCAAGCTTCCTTGTTTCTTGAAGAAGATCCAAGACATATATCCTCTGAGAGATAAAAATTCCATGTTTTGATCTTCCAACTTCAATGCCTAAGAAGAAACTAAGTTCTCTAAGATCCTTGATTTCAAATTCCTTGTGTACATTCTTCTTCAGACAATCAACCTCACTTAGATCATTCCCTGCGACAACAATATCATCCACATAAACAATTAGAACTGACACCAAAGATCCCCTTTCGCTTCATAAACAAGGTATGATCGGATTGAGTCTGAGTGTAGCCAAAAGCAATCAAGGCCTTCCTAAACCTGTCAAACCATGCTCTGGGACATTGTTTCAAGCCATAAAGTGACTTCTTAAGCTTGCATACCTTTACCTTTTCAGCATCACTATAGAAGCCAGCAGGAAGATCCATATACACTTTCCTCTCGTAGATCCCCATTTAGGAAAGCTTTCTTCACATCAAGTTGAAACAGGGGCCAAGAGTATGTGGCAGCAAGAGAAAGAAGTATCCGAATAGAGGTCATCTAAGCAACTGGTGCAAAGGTCTCTAAGTAATCAATGCCATAGGTCTATGTGTACCCTTTTGCAACAAGCCTGGCCTTGTACCTTTCTATACTTCCATCTACCTTATATTTAACTATGTAAACCCATCTACATCCAACAGTCTCCTTGCCCTCTGGTAGGTCCACAATCTCCCATGTCTGATTCTTTATTAAAGCTTCCATCTCTTCTTGCATAGCTGTCTTCCACTCAGATTTGGAGAGAGACTCACTGACACCCTTGGGTATAGACACAGAGTCAAGAGAGGAAAGAAAAGCACGATAGGAAGGAGAAAGTCCACTGTAGGATAAGTACAGTGAAATACAATGAGTAGTACACTTTCTCTTCCCTTTTCTGAGAGCAATAGGAAGGTCCAGGTTATCTGTAACGGGATTAGTAGAATCAATGGGAATTGAAACAGTAGAGGGATCAAGAGGAATACCTGAATCCGTGTCAGCTGAATCTGGAGTCTCCAAGGGACCAACATGAAGTGATGTGAGTTATGCTGCAATGGAATCCTCCCTGTGAAGTCTCTGCCTTGAGTAACGCTAAGAAGCGGGACACAAGGGAGGTGGTAAGGTAGGTGACATAGAAGGATCAAGCACAGGAGTGGACACGGTGACTAGAACTGGGAGAGGGATAGACTGTTCACTTCCCCAAAACACTCCCTCTGAAAAGGATTCTTTGAGAAGAAGTATGTGGACTCAAAAAAGGTGACATCCATAGTAACATTACCAACTTCTAGAGACTGGATCATAGCAGCAATACCCTTTTTGATTTTCTGCATATCCAAGGAAGACACACTTCTTTGTCTTCCGGTCAAGCTTCGAGCGGTGAGGATCAAGGATATGTGCAAAGTTGACACACCCAAACACTTTGAGAGGAATATGAAACATCCCCCCCTCAGGGAAAAGGAGATTGAATGGGGTGTTGAATCTAAGTATACGAGAGGGCACCCTGTTAATCAAATATACTGTGGTGAGAACTGCATCACCCCAAAACCGAACTGGAACTGTAGATGTGATTATCATGCTTCTTGTAATCTCAACAATGTGTCTGTTCTTCCTTTCTACAAAACCATTCTACTATGGACTATAGGAATAGCTGCTCTGATGGACAACACCATATTCTAACAGATATGAGGCAAGGTGTTTTTCAAAATATTCCTTGGCATTGTTTGATCTGAACACCTTTATTTGTGTTCCAAATTGTGTTAACACCATCCGATGAAATTGCCTTACCAAGGATGGTACCTCATCTCGGGATCTCGTCAAGTAAACCCAAGAATATTGAGAGAAATCATCCACAAATAAGAGAAAATATCGATAACCACCCATAAACGGAACATGATAAGGTCCCCACACATCAGAATGAATAACATCAAAGGGAGAAGAACACTTTTTATTACTAGCTTTAAAGGAATGTCTACAATGCTTTCCAAGTTGACAACCTTCACACTCCATACTTGACAAACTAACAGACTCAAATTGCTTTGGAAACAAAAGGCTCAAAGAAGAAAAAGGCAAATGACCCAAACGATTATGCCAAAGCATAATCTGACCCACAGACCCTGACTCACTATCCCTACTGACATGATGACTCTGATGAGGAGGAAGCACATCCAGGAGGTAGATTCCATTCACTTCACGACCACTCTCAATCATCCTCTTTGAGTCCAGATCCTGCAAGATACAATGACTAGGAGAAAAAATTACTAAACAGTTCAGGTTCTTAATCGAACTACTAATAGATAACAAATTGGTGCTCAATCTAGGAACATGAAGAACAGAGGGAAGGGAAATGGAATCACTAATCTTGATGGACCCCTTTCCCAGTAATGGGAACATGAGATCCATCAGCTGTGAAGACCCTGTCTCTGCCAGAACAGAGCTGGTAAGAGGAAAAAATATTGGAGCTATGGGTCATGTGCTCTGAGCCTCCAAAATCTATAATCCAAGGAGGTCCCTCCTTACCTGAAGTAGAAACATAATTTGTAGTGGCATGTGAACTACCTGTGTGAGCAAAGGAAGTAGAGTGAACTCCACTAGAACCACCTGTACCTTGTTGTCTGCCTATTGGTGAACTAGAACTAGCTATATCCTGCTGATTCAGAAATTGCCCATACCTCTCAAGTTTGGCCCTTACTGTAGTAGTTGCAACAAACTCCAAAGCAACTGTAGTAGGAGGGGTCAGAATGTCACCAGTGACTACCATGTGAGCATTTCCCTTCTTATTTTTGAGTCTATTTGGCATAAGATGTGGATGAAGCTTCTAGCAAGTATCTCTTGTGTGTTTAGGCTTCTTACAGTAGTCATAGATCAAATCTTTTTTTTATTCCTTCTTGATTCATCCCGGTCTCCACCTTGTTTAGGTCTCACAGTACTAACCATGGCTGACTGATCAAAACCAGAATATTTCATCATCACATTTCTCCTGCTCTCCTCCCCTCACACAAAGGCATATGCTTGGGAGAGGGTAACACTGTCCCTGGAAAGAATGTGCTATCTTGTAATATTATACTTGGGATTAAGGACAGCAAGAAATTCAAACACCCTATACTTCTCTAGGTGTTTCTGGTGGGCAGCTACATCCTTAGTGGTTTCCCAAGCAAATGTCTCTAAATGGTTAATCTCCTACCACAGGGTCTTAAAGGCTGAAAAGTAAATTGCAATAGGTCTATCTCCCTGCCTTGTAGCAATAATCTGATTTCTCAATTGATAAGTCCTAGCAACATTCTCCCTCTGTGAATAGGTTTCTGCAACCCCATCCCATATTTCCTTAGTTGTATTTGCCCATAAAAAGTTTTTACTTATATGGAGCAACATGGAATTACACAGCCAAGTCATCACCATATAGTTCTCCTGTACCCACCGAGAGTTGTTTGTTTCGGGTTTCACTTCTTCACCAGTGATATACTCTAACTTCCCACAAGCACCAAAATGGCCATCTTTGCAAATTGTGACCATTCTAAGTAATTCGAACCATCCAACTTAATTGTAGTAATGGTCCCAACCCTGAAAAGGTCTCCAGCACCTCCTCTTACTGGTCCCATTTCACTCTCGGGCTTGTTTTCAACTCCGTGACCCTCCATACTTCTCAAAAGGTGCAAAGAAAATTACTGTAGTATGCAAGATCAAATGAAACACTTTTGGAACCAACAACACCTTTCTGGTGCCCTAGATGGTCCTCCCACAAAAGATTCATTTTTGCGAAATGGGAGAAGAGAGAGAAGAGGCAGCCTCTCTCTCCAGAAACCTCCAAATCAGGTAGGACTTGAACCGCCCCCTATAGAAAACTCCAAGGAACCCTAAAAATCTAGGGTGCCACTTCCTAGGTCAAAATTGAAGAGTCCAACAGAAACAAGACTCTTCTCCTTTCTCTAGTTTTTTCTGATTTTGATGAGAAACCCTAGACTAGCTATAGGGAAAAACAGATCCACCAAAAAACAGATCTCTGATCAGCCTCTTCAATCACCATGCAGTCAGCCAATCTAGGGCTGAATGACAAAACAGCTCGAGGAACCTTCGGCCTTGCTCTGATACCAAGTAGAAATCATTGCTTGTAAATTAGGATGAATTCCTTGTGAAGAGAAAGAAGAAGAGGATGAAGAGTTTCAGCAGTAGAGAAGAAAAGAGGGGAAAGAAAGAGTGGGATGATAACCAGAATTGAAAATTAATTCTGGCTGCCAATTCCTCATTATATTTTATACATAACTTAAAGAATGAAAGATTACAAGAATGCCCTTATTAGGGCGGCTACTAAAGTAGCTGAACAGTCACAACTTAAAAAACATAAGCTAATGGGCCTTAAGCCCAACAACTTCCTAACTTAACGACTTAAAATAAGAACAAAACAACTGGGCCCAATAACTAGAAATCGGCCCAACTCAACAAAAATAAAAATAATTAAGGAAGAAGGAGAAAAAAGAAAGAAAGGACATTGGGAGAGAAATAGTAGCCGACCTGCTTAGGAGAGACTTAGAGCAAATCTTTCATTCTCTCTGAAAGCAGTCTGCCCAAATTTATATTATCAGTAAATTACCATTGGGTACAAAAGTACACATGTTTATGTAACTTTTTGGACAGGAGTATCCTTATTTATTTTGATCAATAACTGTAATTGTACTAATATAATGAAAAGTTATAGAACAAGGGAGCTAAACAATCTTAGTTGCCGAGAACAACCATTGAACACCAAAAAAATGATTACAATACAGCCCAAAATATAGAATTTCTGTTCACCCCTTGTCTAGCTAGACCATCTGCCAATGAGTTCGCACTTCCTTTTACCCATTTGTATTGAATTTCCATGTCCTTAGTCAGCCATTTAAATTTCCTCTTTTCATTGTTGTAATTCCAAAGTCTAGAGTTATCCTCTTTTAGCCAATTCACCACCCCTTCAGAATCTCCTTCTATGATCAGCTTGTTAATTTGCATATCCTCGATCCTTTGTTCCCCTATTCATCTCTTATTATTCCCCCTATTCTGGATGGCTCTGGATTACCCATGCTGCTGCCATTAAAGTTCAATTTAGTAAAGCCATGAGGTGGAGGGAGCCAACAAGAGTTTGAGGCCTTCTTTATTGGAGCAACTTCTGCTATCTCCTTCCATTTTCTTTGCAACTCATCAACTGATAATTCTGCAAACAAAGCCAAGGTTTTCAGCTAGTGTATCACCCTAATATGGATGACCTCCAATATTACTTCCAAACTTCTCTCCTTATCTGAGAAGATCCGTGAATTTCTCTCCTCCCAAATAGTCCAACAGATTGCTGCCCTCATACACCTCCACATAATCTTGTTCCCTTTTGTTTGCCAATTTGGCATAGAATTGAATAAGCTTTGCACATTCAAATGGGGGGTCCGCCTGCACCCAAACAGAGAAGTACACCATTCCCAAATGACTTTAGTAAACCGATAGGAAATTAGTAAGTGATATCCATCAACTTTACAGAGAACACACTAGTGAGGACAGAAACAACTATTGGGTCTTTTTCTTTGAAGTAAATCTGTTGTATTAACTCTTTCTAGAAAGACTTCCCAACAGAAACTTCCAACCTTAGGAGGTATAGGATGACACCACCCATCTTTAATAGGGAATGGCAAGCCCGAGGGAGTGAGTGTCCAAATTCTACTGTCTGCCTTTGTTGGGTCTAGGAAAACCCCTTCAAGAATGGATAACAAGGATAAAATACAATCAAGCTCTGTGTCCCTGATATCTCTTCTTAGTCCCAAGTTCTAGCCGACCCTAGAAGCAGAATTAGAAGGAACAAGGAATGAGGAAACCAGTTCATTTTTAAATGTGGAAAGAGCAAAAAGGCTCGGGAATTGGTCTTTTAAGGGAGA
Organism: Nelumbo nucifera; assembly: GCF_000365185.1. Next base: position 1,210,325 of record NW_010729184.1, read on the forward strand.
ATCTTCAATCCAAACATGTTCTCAAAAATTAATTAGATTGCCCGAGTGCAAGTCATACCTAATCCATGGAGAGAACAAAGGCAGAATAGCTTGAATAGCTTTTCAGGGAGATGCTCTTGTAGTCCTTGCCAGAATACCAAAATCCCAACCATTGTCTGCAACCCCATGAATACTACCCACTATCTTCACCCAAAGTGTGTCTTTCTCCAATGTGAATCTCCATAACCATTTCCCTAGTAGTGCCAAGTTCCGATTCCTTATGTTCCCAATACCCAAACCTCCCTCCCTCTTACTCCTAGAAACCATCTCCCACCTTACCCTATGGTCCTTCTTCTCCTCCCCCGGCTCCCGGAGAAAGTCTCTTATTAGTTTCTCTAATCTACTAGGCACCCTAACCGGAATCTTAAAGATTGACAAAAAGTGGACAGGAAGGTTAGCTAATGTAGACCTGATTAGAGTGATTCTCCCTCCAAGAGACAAATAATTCTTCCAAGTTGCTAGTTTCTTTTCAAATCTCTCCACAATCGGAACCCAAAACTCACCTTTCTGAGGGTTATCTCCCAATGGCAAACCGAGGTAGTTTAAGGGCCAATTTAATATTGCACACTCTAAAATATCTGCACACTCAGATGTTTCCCCCTCCCCCATATTTACCCCAACTATATAGCTCTTCTCAAAATTCACCTTAAGGTTTGACATTTGCTCAAAGAGTTGTATAGTGAGCTCCAGGTTTCTGATCCTGTTAAGACTCCCTGCTTTACAAAAGAGTATAGTGTCGTCTGCAAATTGCAAATGTGTGAGTGGCACATTCTCCAAATTCTCCCTCCCAACTCTCCAACATCTTATTAAGCCCCTAGAATATGCTCTAGAAATTATTCTCCCCAGAACTTCGGCAACCAATGTAAATAAAAAAGGGGAAAGGGGGTCTCTTTGTCTAATCCCTCTCAAGGCTGGAAAGAAATCTACCATTGTCCCATTTACCGGTATGGGGTAATGGTAGTTCTTGATGCAACCCAACACCCATTTTCACCAATCATCTCCAAACCCAAAATTGATCATCACCTCCATCAAGAAAGACCAATCCAACAAATCATAAGCCTTTTCCAAGTCCAATTTGCAAACCACCCCTTTTTCTTGGATCTCCTGAACTCCTCCAAACTCTCATTTGCTATCAGAATTCGATTTGTTATCTGTCTCCCCTTCACAAAAGCTACTCGGTTATCTGTTATGATTGCTGGGAGCACTTTTCTAATTCTAATGGACAACACCTTAGTGATGATCTTATAGAGGCTGTTAACTAGGCTAATCGGCCTAAAGTCCCTCGGGTGATTTGCATTCCTTTTCTTAGGAACCAAAGCAATGAATGTGGAGTTCAGCCTAGGGTTAATCACTCCTTTAGAATGGAATTCATCAAACACAAGCCATAGATCCTTTATTAATATCTCCCAATAATCCTGATAAAAAGCCATCGTAAAACCATTTGGGCCTGGTGCATTTGATCTATCCATAGAGAACACTGCCTCTTTTTATCTCTTCCACTTCAAATTTCCTTTACAACCATTCCCTATCCTCTATCTGCAATGTTGGCCATTCCAATCCCTCAATCCACACCCTATTGTTTAGGGATCTTCTAAAAATAGACCTAAAATAATCTACAAAGGCCCTTGCGATTTCTCTTTGGTTGGAAATTGTTACCCCTTCAATATCCAGACTTGAGATATAATTCCTTCTCCTTCTTCCACTTCCCACTGCATGTAATCCTTGATATTTTTATGAGTGGGAGTATTCCAACAATTTTTGTTAATGATGTAATTTCATCTACTTGCTATAAGTAAACATCTATATGAGATTGATATGTCAATGCTACTGCTGCAGTACTTCTTGTATCAGTTGTTGCGAGGACTGAAATATGTACACTCAGCAAATGTCTTGCACCGTGATCTCAAGCCAAGCAATTTATTCTTAAATGCTAACTGTGATCTTAAGATTGGAGACTTTGGACTGGCAAGGACAACATCTGAAACAGATTTCATGACTGAGTACGTTGTTACTCGTTGGTATCGGGCACCAGAGTTGCTCCTGAATTGCTCAGAATACACTGCTGCAATTGATATCTGGTCAGTGGGTTGCATACTTGGTGAAATTGTGACACGAGAGCCCTTGTTTCCTGGGAAAGATTATGTTCATCAGTTGAGGCTTATCACAGAGGTATTCTTTGGAACTTTACTGGCACTAACTGATTTATGTTGGACAACCTTGCAACTGCTGCTGCTGCTTAATTATCCAAGATAACAACTTATTTTTTCCCATGAAAATAACCCCACTTGGATGGAAATTCATTATTTCTCTCAGGCATTCAGGTTCTGCTCGTACTTCAAGGAGGTTATTACTTGGTGCATGATCCTTAATTATTCATATAATATCATTCTTAGGCCATATCTACTCCTTATTACCCAAAGGGACACAACTACACTACCTGAATTACTATTGCTGACACAGTATCATTTTAGGAGACTCGTAAGAGGTCAAGAACAAATATTCAACAGTTCTATCTACTCTTTATTTGTCATGACCAAAGAAGTTGAAAGGTTATCAAGTATACCATTTTCTGGAACAATAAAAATAAAAAATGAGAAGAATATTAAAGTATGTTTTCTTTCACCTTTTGCCTTCTATGGTCTCTACTGATTCTAAAGATTAAAGGTAAGAAATGATGGAAAAGTCGTGGTTAAAAAGCAGTGTTGGAGGTTGCTTTCTTATTAGGATGATGCTGACTGTGCTGTGAATTCTTTTCCTTTTCTCTCAAAAAGTTAATAGGTTCACCTGATGACGCCAGCCTTGGATTTCTTCGAAGTGATAATGCTCGGAGATATGTTAGACAGCTTCCACAATACCCAAGACAACCATTTTCTGCTAGATTCCCCAATATGTCTCCTGGGGCTGTTGATTTGCTAGAGAAAATGCTTGTGTTTGATCCAAACAGGCGCATTACAGGTATAATGAATTAGAGTTAATTTTAGACACAGGATTTCTAAGTCTGGCTCACTGGACATTTTCTTGTTCCTTTGCAGTTGATGAGGCATTGTGCCACCCATACTTGGCATCACTGCATAATATCAATGATGAGCCTATTTGCCCAAAGCCTTTTGTTTTTGATTTTGAGCAACCATCATTCACTGAAGAGAACATCAAGGAGCTCATCTGGAGGGAATCTGTGAAGTTCAATCCTGACCCAACTTACTAGGGAATATGAGATAGTATTTAGTACCTGTATTATAGAAAGATGTTGAGAGAATCAGCTTCCGAGGTTTCAATGTTACCGTCACAATCCATGGAAGAAAAAGAGATATAAAACTGCACTAGAGATGCTGAGAGATATAAAATGTACAAGGAAGCTGAAGCAACTATGCAGGATATTATGGATGCCTCGGAAATATGATAAAACTCCAATTCTGTGTTAATGGACGTCCTTCCATGGAGTTGCAAACCATGTCGATGTGGGGTATTTTTTTTTCTATCGATATAAATTGTGTATTAGAATGTTTGGAGCTATGGAGAAGATATTGTGTAATGTTGCAAGTCTTTTTCACACTTTCTAATTTTGTCACCTTTAAATAAAAATGCTAATTGGAAGAGTTTCTTTAATATGTTGGACAGAGGTTAGTAATTTCTTGATGTACTGTAGTTAAACAGGTTTCTTTCTATCTATGAAAGCAGCATTTTGTTATGTGCTTTAGAACTCACCCTAAAAGTTAGATGCCAGAGGGAGGGAACGTATCACATATATACCCCACAACAGCATCCCATACTATCGATGCGGGATACCTTACATTAGCACCCCATACTACCAATGTGGGATAAATGGATCGTAACACACTTTAATCATGAAACCTAAAGATGATTAAATACTTGTCAATACATTGTATCCGGTGGGGACTAATGGGGCAAGCCACGGACCCCGAACTGACCTTTACGAAAAGGAAAGAAATGATTGCAAGGTCTTATGTATATAAAGGTTTAAGCATCAATTTCCACGGGGTTTGTTGGAGGGTGTTAATGGTTGTTGCAAACAAAGGGTGGATGTGTGCAAGTACAAGAGTGAATTTGTTAGCAGTTGACCTAATGCCAACTCATCTCGTTTGGCATTAGACAATTTGAACGTTGTCCTGATGGAGTGTTGAGAATATCTGGACCTGATTCGAGCGTATGATTACAATCAGGGTGAGTATGCTGTATTTGTTGTCATTCTTGGTGTATTTTCCCCACCAGAAAGCGCCCTGGCCGCCGATTGTCATCACCTGCGAGCAGTGAAGCCTTGCACTGTAAATATACCTTAATTACAATATCAGTGAGGTTGCTTCCAAAAAGTATGAGGTTTCTTTGGCCATGAAGCTGCTAATTACATTAGTTTCAGCAATGGGCTGTTTGGGAGCCCTCCTACGTAAGATCTCTCCATTTGCTTTCTCTAATCTCTCGTTGCATTTTGTATCTTCACATTTTTCTGGTGTTCAAATAGATTCAATAACATATTACTTGTTCTGTGGTTGGTAGGGCTGTTCACGGGTCGGTTCGATTTGGTTGTCTTTGATTTTGTTAACTGAACCAAAAATGTTGGGTTGAAAATTGAAACTGACCGATAAAGAGAGAAAACTGATTTTAAATTTCATTTTGTTTACATTGGTTTAATTGGTTTTAGTTAAAACAAATCGAAATTAATGCTTGTAGCCAAAATTAACTTTTGTAGCCTAAAACTGTACCTATATGCTCCCCACATTTCTGACAAGTTGTAGATGGCTAGTTGAGTGTTAGTCGGTCCCTATACCTGTACCTATAGCTGTCTCTTTGGTTTTCACTCCTATGAATAGACTTAACTTTTTACTTTTTTGTGTCAGTCCCTTTTCTTAATTAGATCATAGATGGAGATGATTAGAAAGTAGTGGCTGTCAATTAAAAGTAAAAGAGATGAAAAATATATAAGATATATGAATTATAAAAGGCAAATATGTGTAGTATGCTCTGGTTGGTTTCACATTAGGTTACAAAAAGTATAACCGCAACCAAACTGGGACATCGAGTTTTGCCATTTTTAAACCGAGACCGACTGAACCATTTTAGAAACTGACCATCTCGGGTCGAGTCGATCTGGTTTGGTCGATTTAGAACATCTTCTAAACAGCCCTAGTGGTTGGGTGTTGATTTGACTTTTGATTGCTCAGCTTAGCAGGTACAATGGTGCAACTATTGTAATTTGTGTCAATTCAATTTTAGTCAGAACTTTGTATTGCTATTCCAAGTTAGCTAGCCTGTCTGGATTATTATAGCCAGATGTTGCATAATATTTACTAGCGGGGACCCGTGTGATGCACGGGAAAATCTAAAAAATTTAATAATTTTATCTATTATTAATTAATATTAAATTAATAATTAAAATTTGATATTAATAAACTAAAAGTATTCAAAGTTATTGTTAATATCTAAAATTTTAATAATTGTATTTCCATTTAATGTTCATTTACAAAAAATAACTATTGTTAATTTAATATGAACAAATATTTTTTAATAAATTTATTTTTATTAATAATTTGTTATAATTTTAATAATTGTAATTATTTTTATTATTTTTAAATGAAATTTTGATTAACTTTAAATAAATAAAAATAATTACAAAAACTAACAGCAGGGTGGGTTTAGGGCGGGGCACCCCATCCCTATCCCTACCCTATAGTCAATGTTAGATAGTGTATGCCCTTAGCTCTAATCAGAATGATGTACCTTATGACATTTAATGTAAATGAATAAAGTACATATTTGATTCATGTCATTGTGGTGTGTTTCTGTGTAATACCCTTAAACTGGATACTTAATGAGACTCGTGTTAGTTTAGAATGTCCACAGCCGTTGGATAAGTCTGGGGAGATTTAT
>NW_010729184.1:1216361-1249185 GCF_000365185.1 Nelumbo nucifera
GATTTATCCTGCTAAGGCTGACACTCGTGTGCCGCCAAGTGTTGGGGTGGCCTGTTTCAGCTGCCAGGGTGAGACCCGAGGTACATGCAGTGTAGGTTTACTTGAAACCCTGAACCGGACCAGATTTCCAGTATTGCCCTGGACCTTGGTGATTAGTGGGCAAAACTGGAAATTTACACCTGACCCCTATACTCAATTATGATACTGCACTAAGTGTTGGATTGGGTTGTCTTTGATATGCTAATCAGTAAGATCCTTAGCGGGGGTCAAAAGCTGGGTATGTTGGGACAGTTTGAAAATTTATCTGAGTGGGTGATCAAAGTGACACGATTAGCCCCTTTGTCGGACAAAGGTAATGATCGGGGATGCACTCTCTCTGATAGAAACCAAGACTGCCGGCAACCGATTTCAATCGTTGAAATGTTTGCAAAAGGTTTTAATTCCCGAGATCCATGTGAGTAGAGAGTGCAACACTGTTCCATGCAGCCGAGGGAGAGGTCCTCTCTTGTCGGGTAGTGTATGATCATTATGGGCTGAGAGGTTAAGTGTAAGACCATTGAGTTGCATTTGCCCACAGTCCCTGGGTTTTTATAAGGTGGCTTGGCCCAGGGACCACTTAGTGTAAGTATTGGGCCCATTAGGAGTCCATGTGATGGGCTCAGGGGGTGCACTGTCCTTAACAGTGTACTCGGCTAGGCCTTGTAACAGAGGCTGGGCTGAACCCATGTGGCTGATGTGTAGATCAATGTTTGGGTTCCACGCCTTACAAAGAAGCCCAATTGGGCAGCAGTTTGGAAGCATACTGAGCACTAAGACTTCATAGGCCTGAAGCCCATTTCGATCTAGGCTGATTTGATCAGTTAAATAAAGGGGCGGATCTGAGATTAGATTAGCAGATAGGATAGGGTCTTACCCTATCATCTCAGGGAGTCCAGATTTGAATATAGATTCAAGTCTAGAAACCTCCTAATGAGATTAGGAGAGGGCTGATCTAATTTGCAGATAAGATAAGAGTCTATCCATATCACTTAAAGGGAATTCAGATCCAAATATGATTTGGATCAGCTACTCCTAATGGGATTAGGAGTTGATCCCTTTAAGGTTATAAAAGGAGGAGAGGGCGGTAGCATCTAAGAAGATCACATCCTCAATTTCAGAGCAAGAGTTACAGAAGAGAGAACATAGCATCTAGTGAGACTGCACTATTTTTTCCTTGCTGCCTCCTTCCTGCCGCCACCATAACTGCCAGTTCGATCTCCTCTTCAAGCAGGAGCGATCAAGATCAGATCTTGATATCAGCCTTTGGGGAAAGGCTGATTTGAAGTTGTGCTCATAGCCTCCAGCAAATTCTTGTAAAGGGTTCGGTTCGTTGGACGAACACTACTGATTCTGCTCCAACATTCACTGTGTCATCTACAGTGGGAGCAGTCTTTGGAGTCTTTCTTTTGGTGTGAACACCTTCGTTGGGAGATACTGTTTCTCCGTATCAGGTATATCCCTCTCCTGCTTCTGGTTTCAGATTTGGTTCGATTTAGGGTTCAAGATTGATCATTGAAAATGCAGATTTTCTAAAACAGGGAATGTGATTCCCATATGAGGGGAGAGGAAATTTTTGAAAATTTTCCCAACCTTCCTACAGGGTTCGGCCATCCATATGATGGATCTCTCATTCCTTCAGTGGTATCAGAGCCATGGTTCAAATCTTGAACCGAATTAAACCAGATCTGAACCTGCGCAAATGGACAGAAGGCATTCTACCCGATTTGCACAGATTAGGGTTTTTTTTCTAGAAAATTGTTTCCCAGATAAAGGGCGATTGATCCGAAATGATTTTTTATAAATCTAGAATTTTATTTAGAATTTTCTTGATTTATGGGCTGTTCGTACAAGTGGAGATCGAAATCTTTTTCTGGCTCGTGACAATCTGCGATTTGTAGTTTCTTGATTTATTTATTACATTTGGTTTGTAAAATATTTTTTTATTTATTTTTAGACTGAATGTATAGGATTCGATCTGATGTAATATTAATAGAAATTTTAGGGTTTCTATTTTATTATTTTTGGATCGAAGATGGTGGCGTAGGAAGGAGATTTCGTAGATGGGAAAATCGCTATCTACGATTTGCAGTTTATGAAACTGCATACTGTGATCTAATCTCTATTTTGTAGAATGGAATGTGCGAACCGCCCTCTTTGACTGATTCTTGTTTTTCTTTAATCAGTATTTAATTTCAGATCAGTTTCTTGGATTAAATCTTTAATTAAAGATCAAACCCTAGACTCATTCGAACCAGATTGGTCCAAACTAGTTGGACCAAATCTAGGGTTCGATCAAGGCTGATGTCAGCCCTAATTTTCCACTGATGGGCCTAAGGATTGATATTTAATTAAGAATTTAATTTGGCCCAACCTGTAAGGCCCAGTTTTAAATTGTTAAAACTGCTAAAAGGCCACAATTGCGATGTGGGCCAAACTGCTTAACCCTAATTCGGCCCATATACCTAGATAATGTTAATTGTTAATGTTATGGATCAAAATGGGCTTTAATTATGAGCCTTACAGATATTTAATTGATTGTATCAATTTATCCCTGCATGTGATGTATGGATGTGCGATGTGCAACGTTCATGGGCCATAAATACTTGGCCCTTGCAGATACGATAGTGGCTCTTGCGCACACCATGGCTCAATGCACATCATTGCCATGGTGTCCCTAAAGATCATTGGATAATCTCCCTCAATGGTGGGCCATACACCTCCTGAAGAGGATACGTGCCGAACCCTAGCCGATTAGGGCCCACCGAAATCTGGCTTTATGAAAGTCAGTGGGAGCCACTCTGGTTTGACCTAAACTGAAATAGGGCGTAATTCTTGTTACCTCCAACAATATGAGTGCAAGAGATAGGGAGATTCATATGATGAACTCTCTAAAGGCCTTCCATCATTAGCATGAAGATGGGTCATTCAGTAATGAGGAAACACACCAGAAAGTGGGCTATCCATTTGCTGTTGGATTTGTTTGAGTGTTTCATAAGATGATAGGGGCGTCATAGACCGATGTGGGAAGGGCTTCACCAGAAAATGGGAACTCTCTCATGGTACCTTGGTGTTCACAAATATGATGGGTGAGCACTCACTAGACAGAAATGTTTAACCTAAAATGGCTCTAAACCTTGTCTGACAGAGGCCAAAGGGAAAGCTCATATGATGAGTGGATATGATCCTTCACAGAAAGGTGGTGGGGTTTTGCAGCTGAAACAGTTGGCTCCATGCACCCTATGTGATTTTCCACATTTCCAGAGACAAGTCGCTGTCTCCGTCACTGAGATGGGAGGGAAATCTCAGAGATGAACAAATGGGAACGGAACATAGATTAAAAGCCATATCTATGTAGATAACATGAACCAAATTAGGTTGTGGACTGATGTTTGCTCTTTTATCAGAAAATGGCAAACGGACAATTTGCAAAGCTTCTTGACAATAACAAGCTTAAGGGCCCAAACTATGCCGATTGGTACCGTAACCTAATGCTGGTCTTAACCTTTGAGAAACTGGACAAGGTGGCCAAGAATCCTACCCTGGATTGTTCGGGAGATAAGGATTCTGAGGCCCGAAGAAGGGAATACAAAGAATGGGAGGAGAAAAACTCCCTGGCCCGCTACTATATCATTTCCTCGTTGGACAATCCATTATAGAGGCAATTCGATCAGATCGAACTTGCTAAAGACATATTGGACAGTCTCAAGACAATGTACGAAGAGCAGAACTGTTCTACTCGGCAGAAGGTCTTGAAAATGTTCATGACCGCTCAGATGTCCAAGGGGCAGAAAGTTCACGACCATTGTCTTCGGATGATGGGATATATCAACGAACTAGAGGCTCTTGGATCCGAGCAGGATCTGGTAACCCAGATAGACGCCATTCTCAACTCTTTGCCTCCGTCCTTCAATCCATTCATCATGAACTACAACATGAACAAACTGAATGTCAGCTTGCAGGAACTCAGCAATATGTTGCAGAGGGACGAAGAATTGATTAAGAAGGATGAGCCCATAGCCATGCTTGTTGAAGTAGGAAAATCGAGCAAGAAGAGGAGGGCAAAGAGAAAGCCCTAGAAGAAGGCCACCAAACCCAAGAAGCAGTGGAAAGACAAGGCATCAGATGTCTGTCACTATTGCAAGCAGACCGGCCACTGGAATAGGAATTGTCCTGCCTACCTGGAATCCAAGAAAGGTAATTTCGAATATTGTGTCATAGAAACCAATTTATTGGTATCTTCTACGTCCTGGTGTATTGACTCTAGGGCTTCAACTCATGCGTGTAACTCACTGTAGGGGTTCAAGGTAAGCAAAAGGCTGAGTGAAGGAGAAGTAACGCTTTACTTGGGGACTTCTGCAAGTGTTGCAGCTGCGGTCATAGGAACCGTAGAGTTAATTTTTAGAGAACGAATAATTGTACTTAAAGATTGTCTTTATGCACAGAATTTAAGAAGAAATTTGATTTCTGTCTCAAAACTATGTGTATCTGGTTATTCTATCTTCTTAAGTAATACGATTACTATTAAAAGAAACAACAGATTCATCGCATATGGGGAACTGGAGAATGGTCTCTATGTTCTACATCATTCTCTAGAAACTAATATAGCCGAAACTATGTCGGCTGATATCCCCAAGAAAAGAATCCGTGATACAGTTAATCCCACGTGCTTGTGGCATTATTGACTTGGCCATATCTGTGTTGACCATATCACAAGGCTGGTAAGTGATGGTCCTTTGGATTTTCTAACTGTAGAAGATATTCCCACTTGTGAGTCTTGTCTCTAGGGTAAGATGACGAAACAATCATTTAACGGTAAGCCTGAAAGATGTACAGGCACGCTTGACCTTATACACAGTGATGTATGTGGTCCCTTGAGTGTTAGGACTCGTAACCAGGACGTGTATTTCATTACATTCACCGATGATTATTCTCGGTATGGTTACGTGTACCTAATGAGTCACAAGTCCGAATCCTTTGAAAAGTTCAAAAAGTTCAGACAAGAGGTCGAGAAACAGTTAGAGAGAGAAATTAAGGCCCTTCGATTAGATCGAGGAGGCGAATATCTCTCTGACGAATTTAGGGACTATTTGAAGGTCAACAGGATAGTATCACAGTTAGCTCCTCCTGCTACACCACAACTTAACAGTGTTTCAGAGAGGAGGAATAGGACCTTATTGGATATGGTCTGGTCACTTCTCGTACACTCAGAGTTACCCACATCCTTTTGGGGTTACGCATTAGAGACTGCGATATACGTGCTGAATCGAGTTCCAACCAAATCAGTTCTGAATACTCCATACGAACTTTGGACCGGAAAAAAACCAAGTGTCAGACACTTGAAGATTTGGGGTTGTCCAACGCACGTTAAAAGAACGAGTGCGAACAAGTTGGAATCCAAGACCAGTCGTTGCCTATTCATAGGCTACCCAAAAGGCTCTGTGGGTTACCTTTTCTATGACCCAAGTGAGTATAAGGTGTTCTGTAGCCGAAATGCATAGTTCTTGGAGAATGATTATATCCTAGACATCCATCGTCAGGAAATAGTTCTTGATGAGGAGAGCTCAGGACCAGTGGCAGGGGTCCCACAAGTTGCAGGTATTGACCAACTTAGAAGATCTACCCGGGTATCCAGGCCACCAGTCCGTTTTGGTTATGATCAAGATAGTTACCGGGTGGAAGCCTTGACTAGTGAGGAGGATCTCGTGACTTATGCGGAAGCTATGTTGGACATAGATTCTTTGAAGTGGGTAGATGCCATGAGAGCTGAGATGGACTCAATGGAGACCAATGGAGTCTGGACTCTAGTAGATCCGCCCCTCAGGGTAAAAGCAATTGGTTGCAAATGGATCTATAAGAGGAAGAAGGGCCCTGATGGTAAGGTTGAGCCCTAAGCTTATTTGGTGGCGAAAGGGTATACTCAGAAAGAGGGCATCACTTATGAGGAAACCTTTTCACCCGTGTCCATGCTTAAATCCATTAGGATCCTACTAGATGTAGTAGCATACCATGACTATGAGATTTTGTAGATGGATGTCAAAACTGCGTTCCTGAATGGAAATCTTACTGAAGATATCTATATGCAGCAACCACAAGTTTTCATAGCTGCAGGTCAGGAACACATGGTATGTAAGTTAAATAGATCCATATATGGACTTAAGCAAGCTTCTAAGAGTTGGAACATCCGGTTTGACTCTACCGTCAAAAAGTTTGACTTTGAGCAGAATCTGGATGAGCCCTGTGTTTACAGGAAGTCTAGTGGGGATAAGGTTACGTTCCTGGTTCTATATGTAGACGACATTCTACTCATTGGGAATGACGTAGGAATGTTGACTACGGTGAAAGTATGGCTTTCACAGCAAGTCTCCATGAAAGATCTTGGAGAAGCCTCCTATATACTGGGTCTTCGACTCTACAGAGATAGATCGAAGCTGATAATAGGATTATCCCAATCTGGTTACATTGACAAAATTGTCAAGAGATACAACATGGAGAACTCCAAGAAGGGAAATGTTCCTTTCAAGCACGGAGTCACTCTCTCCAAGAAGATGTGTCCCAAGACTTCTGAGGAGATTGAGGGCATGAAGGACGTTCCCTATGCCTCAGCCGTAGGGAGCATCATGTATGCCATGTTGTGCACTCRTCYTGACATTGCTYAGGYAGTRAGTGTGGTAAGCAGATTCCAGGCCAACCCAGGGCAGGAGCACTGGACCGCTATGAAAAATATACGCTATGAAAAATATACTTAAGTACCTTCGAAGGACAAAAGAGTTTTGTCTGGTATTCGATGGTAGCTCACTACAGATCCAGGGGTATACTGATGCCGATTTCCAGTTGGATCCAGATGATAGAAAGTCTACATCTGGGTACGTTTTCACAATAGGATCGTGTGTTGTTTGTTGAAAGTCGGCAAACAGGGGTCGTAAGTAGCAAGAATAACAGTCCACAACCCAATCCGAACACATTGCCGTAAGTGAGGCTGCCTAATGAATGAAGGTGTTCATTCTTGAATTTGGAATTCAACACATCACCCATATCATTGTTGTGTGACAACACTGGATCTACGGGAGATTGATATTAAAAGGTAGCATCAACGGAGAATGTTGCAGACCCATTGACTAAGCCACTGACACAGAAAGTGTTTGAGAAACACGTGGAAAGTCTGGGACTCCGGCTTATACCAGATTGAACCTAAGTGCAAGTGGGAGTTGTTAGACAGTGTATGCCCTTAGCTCCAATCAGAATGATGTACCTTATGACATAATGTAAATGAATAAAGTACATATTTGATTCATGTTATTGTGGTGTGTTTCTGTGTAATACCCTTAAATTGGACACTTAATGAGACTTGTATTAGTTTAGAATGAATAAAGTACATATTTTATCCTGGTAAGGCTGACACTGGTGTGCCGCCAAGTGTTGGGTGGCTTGTCTCAGCTGCCAGGGTGAGACCCGAGGTACATGCAGTGTAGGTTTACTTGAAACCCTGAACTGGACCAGATTTCCAGTATTTCCTTGGACCTTGGTGATTAGTGGGCAAAACTGGAAAGTTACACCTGACCCTTAGACTCGATTATGATACTGCACTAGGTGTTGGATTGGGCTGTCTTTGATATGCCAATTAGTGAGATCCTTAGTAGGGGTCAAAACCTGGGTATGTTGGGACAGTCCGAGAATTCATCTAAGTGGGTGATCATAGTGATAGGATCAGCCCCTTTGTCGGACAAAGGTAATGATCGGGGATGCACTCTCTCTGAGAGAAACCAAGACTGCCGGCAGCCGATTTCAATCGTTGAAATTTGTTTTGCAAAATATATTTTATATACAAATATAAATTTATATATTATGGTTTCAAAATGTTTGTAAAAGGTTTTAATTCCCGGAATCCATGTGAGTAGAGAGTGTAGCACTGTTCCTTGCAGCCGAGGGAGATGTCCTCTCTTGTCGGGCAGTGTATGATAATATAGGCTGAGAGGTTAAGTGTAAGACCATTGAGGRTAATACCTGATGGGCTAATCTTGCATCTACCCATAGTCCCTGGGTTTTTATAAGGTGGCTTGGCCCAAGGACCACTTAGTGTAAGTGTTGGGCCCATTAGGAGTCCATATGATGGGCTTAGGGGGTGCACTGTCCTTAACAGTGTATTCGACCAGGCCTTGTAACAGAGGCTGGGCTGAACCCATGTGGCTGATGTGTAGATCAATGTTTGGGTCCCACGTCATACAAAGAAGCCCAACTGGGCAGTAGTTTGGAAGCATATTAAGCACTAAGACTTCATGGGCCTGAAGCCCATTTCGAACTGGGCTGATTTGATCAGTTAAATAAAGGGGCGGATCTGAGATTAGATTAGCAGATAGGATAGGGTCTTACCCTATCCACTTAGGGAGTCCAGATCTGAATACAGATTCAGATCTGCAAACCTCCTAATGAGATTAGGAGAGGGCTGATCTAATCTGCAGATAAAATAAGGGTCTATCCTTATCATTTAAAGGGAATTCAGATCCAAATATGATTTGGATCAGCTACTCCTAATGGGATTAGGAGTTGATCCCTTTAAGGTTATAAAAGGAGGAGGGGGCGGCAGCCTCTAAGAAGATCTCATCCTCAATTTCAGAGCAAGAGTTACAGAAGAGAGAACATAGGATCCAGTGAGACTGCACTATTTTCTCCTTGCCGCCTCCTTCTTGTCGCCACCATAACTGCCAGTTCGATCTCCTCTTCAAGCAGGAGCGATTAAGATTAGATCTTGATATCAGCCTTTGGGGAAAGGCTGATTTGAAGTTGTGCTCATAGCCTCCGGCGAATTCTTGTGAAGGGTTCGGTTCGTTGGACGAACATTATTGATTCTGCTCCAACATTCACTGTGTCATCTTCAGTGGGAGCAGTTTTTGGAGTTTTTCTTTGGTGTGAATACCTTCGTTGGGAGATACTGTTTCTCCGTATCAGTTATATCCCTTTCCTGCTTCTGGTTTCAGATTTGGTGCGATTTAGGGTTCAAGATTGATCTTTGAAAATGCAGATTTTCTAAAATAGGGAATGTGATTCCCAAATGAGGGGAGAGGAAATTTTTGAAATTTCGCCCAACCTTCCTGCAGGGTTCGGGCATTCATATGGTGGATCTCTCATTCCTTCAGTCAAGACACTCTATCCCGTCCTTGCCCCATCCCTAGTGTCAGGTAGGTTGAGGGCATGGCAACCACTCCTCAATGTCGAGCGAGTTCAAGGGCAAGGCACCCCACTCTTCATCAAGGATGGGGAATCCTCGAATTTCCCCACCCTGTCCCCAGTATTGGGCGGGTTTAAGTAGAGATGTAAATCGGGTTGTATTGGGCCAACATTATATGACTCGCATGCGGTCGGCACAAAGTGCAGGCCATGCTGTGTTGTCCCACAAGGCATCCCAGGCCATGCCTCCCTTCCCTAGGATAATTTAGGGGGTTGTTTGGTACAACCCACGACCCGTGCCATGCTATGGACTAGGCTGGTCCTTAGGCCAAGCCAAGCTGCGGACCGGGCCAAGCTATGAGAGGTTCATTTAAAAAATTGAAAGAAAATGTTTAAATTTTGATTTCATATGATTTTTGATGTATACAATTGTTTATATATACAATTAAACCTATTCATGGGTCGGGTAGTCTGACGACCTGGCCTGGCCTGACCCGTTAATTTTTAGGCTTGGACGAAATTTCAATATATATATATATGCTTCTTAAATTATTAATAAATATCATTTACTATTAGGAAATATAAATTAGTTTATTAATTTATTAAATTAATATAATATTAGTTTATAAAAGTATATTGAAATAAGACATTTTGTGTATAGATTGGGCTTTGGACTCGGACTCGGGCTTGCACATTTCCTGTTGATAAATAGGCATGTATTAATTATAAAACTATGATTTTTTACAAATTAAAATTTTTATTTAATTCTAGTCTAGTATAAAAATATATATAACATTTCTATATATATTAATATATATATTTTTTAAATATTGTATAATAATATTTACCATATATGCATATAACTTCCAAGTTGATATTATTAGGGGTTGTTTAGCTTAGGCCCTCTCCACTAAAGCCATCATTGGAGTCCAAAAGTTTGATACCCAATTAGACTTCATATGTTTACCCTTTATAATATGTGGGCATGGTGCATATCTTAGCTAGACCTAACTCAGAAGAAAATAGTTGCTTGAGCCTTCAAATTTATAGATCTAATCGGGTTAGTTTACGTTATAAATAATTTGTTTCTTTTTAATATTAATTACTAAGATATTTTAATTATTAAATTATTGTATTTATTTAAAATATAGTAATTTCTAGAAAATATCATATTTTCAAAAAAATTGCTTATTGGATAAAGCTAATTAAATGTAATTTATTTGATAATTAAATATAACTTTTGGTAATTAAATGTAATTTTATACTATTTATAGAAATTATAATTACTATTAATTATAGTTTAAAAATAATTGTTGTTAATTTTATTACTATTAATAATTAAAATACATTATTTTTTTCATTATTATTCAGTATTTTTTGCAATAAAATACAATTAATTTAATTTTTAGTTTTTTTAGTATTTTAGTTAATCTTTAGGTTTTTCAGAATTTTTGGATTTTTATTTAATTTTGGTGTTTTTATATTATTATTATTATTATTATTCAAGCATAATAGTATTTATCTAGGCCTAGGACATGGTCAGGCTTGCCCATGTTGATTTATAAAACTATGATTTCTTTTATAAATTAAATTTTTTTATTTAATTTTAGTTATTTTAAAAAATCTATAAAATTTTATCTATATTAATATAAAACTTGTTATCTAAATATTATATAATAACATTTACCATATGTGCATTTAACTTCCACGTTGAGCTTAGGGGGTGCCTAACTTGGGCTCTATCCGCTAAGGCCGTCATTGGACTTTGCATCCGATAATCCTAGATTTGGATGTTAGAACTTGCATTTGTTTAATAATTGGACTAAATGTAGATTTAACCTCATCCAATCCGATTAAAATCTATGTCTAATAAAAAATTATTAGTATATATGTAGTATAATTGTGTATACATATAGATATTATGTGTAATTATATAAAGTTTATAATTAATAAATTTAATGTTTTATATTTATATGTATTTATTGTACATATATACTTTAAAAATAATTAGTACTTTTTTACTTTCTAATTTTTTGGTCATTTAAAACACAATAAGATTGTTTTTGGATTAAATTTGAAATCCAATATAATAATTAGATGTTGATGCAGATCTAGAGATTTCATAAATGAATCTTGATGTGGATGTAACTGCATTTGATGCGGATCTGATATGCTTACAACCCTACTGCTTGCATTATATGTGGCCTTGGTTAAGATTTGAGCTAAACCTAGCTAAAAAATAGTTGTTTGAGCCTAAAAAATGCAAGATTTGGCTAAGTTATAAATGATTTGTTACTTTTCATTATATTTTTAATTATCCTCTTAATAATTTTTTATTAATTTCTTAAATTTGAATAGTTGCTAGACAAAAACTTGTTAAAATTTAATATTTTTATTAACTTTAGTAATATTTTATTAATTTTAGTTATTAGGTTACAAATTATAATTTTATAACAATTAACCAATTATATAGAATTTGATTATGAATAAAAATTTGGATAAGAGTAAAATTCTCTCTTTGTTTGGAATACAATAGACTAATAATAGAATATGCCTATAGAAATATGCTAAAATAGGTTAATGATGGAAATGGTGGGAACTATGTCTTAGAATTCTCTTTCTCTCTCTCTCTCTCATTATTTTTTGGTTGAGCCTAGACCCTATTCATGGGTTGGGTAGCCCAATAGGCTGAAGCTCGGGTTTTAAACATCAGGCCTGATTGTTTTTCAGGCCAGGCTCAAGCTTTCCTGAGTAAGCCTGGCCCAAGCTCGAGTTGGCCCAACAATATTATATATATATATATATATATATATAGTAAAAAATATGATATATATTAATAATACATTGTATATTATATAATATATTAGTAGTGGAAAAGGTGTTATATATTATAATATATAGAATATTATAAAATATATAATATATTACTAATAATATATAATTAGTATAAAATAAAATATTGTGTAGATGGGCTGTGGGATTCAAGCTTTATGTAGGGCCAAACTCGGCTCAAGATCAAGGCCTAATGGTTGGGTCGGGCTTGTCATTTTGTGTTTATAAAGCGGAAAATCCAAGCTTGAACTTGGCCTGGCCTAGCCCATGAACAAGTGTAGTTGGGCCCATGTCCACTTTGGCCCAACTTGGCCCTAAAATTTGTGGGCATTATGGGGCCAAGGCCCATGCTAGATTGAAATGATTGTTCCAAACCAAAATGCTTTTGGTTTATTATATTAAAGAGGATGAAGAGAGAAAATAAAGAAGGAAAAGAGAAAAATTTTAAAAGGAAATAAGTAATTTAGTGGAATAACTATATATATATATCGGATTCATATTGGGTTATATCTGAATCCGATTCAATCTGGTCTCACATATGGTGATTTGAATCCAAATCTATTAAGGAAATTAGATATCCGAATCTGGTCCAATCTAAATAGGTTAAGGTTAACCAAGAAAACATAAAAGAACAAATTTCTTAATTAATGTTTAAATTTCTTATTTTTATTAGTGTTTATTAAGTTTTATTTTTAAGTGGAATTGAAACAATTTAATTTACATTTTAAGGAAACCAAATTTCTTAACAATTATTATTTTAGTAAGATTTTATTAGTAATTATTATTTTTAAGTGAAAATTTAGTCGACTTTAAATTAATATTTTTTTAGAAGATAGATCTATTTTAGGGTCTATTTGGTTCATAGATAGGATTGGAATTGGAATCCTTGGGAATCAGAACTAGTAATATTATTATAACTAAAATTAAATTTTCCTACCCCAAAATATATTGTATTAATATTTTATTTATACATTATTATAATTATTATATTTAATAATTAATATCTTTATTTGCTATTATTGTTTTGTTAATATTTTAATATTATCTTATTATTAATTTAATAATATTTGACAAGTTTATTAATATTAGGGTTTGGGGGTTTTGTATCATGAATTCTTTAGTCCTTAAGGGCCTAAAATACCAAAAAGTCCTTACATCCCCCCTCTCTCTCTCTCTCTCTATTAATACTCTCTTTTAATTGTCTCTCTTTTATATATATATATATATATATATATATATATAGGTCTACGTGAAAGGCATTATCTATATAGATAGATAGATAGATAGATAGATAGATAGATAGATAGATAGATAGATAGATAATGCCTTTCACGTAGGCATATAAACGGATTGAATTTGAATCAAATCAGGCTAGATTCGAATTCGAAACCAATTATAAAAAACAAAATTCAAATTCAAATTTGATTATTAAATCGAATATTTGGTTCGATTCGAATTCGACTGGTCTGAGGCCTAGAATCTTAAATGACTAAGTTTGCAAAGAAAAACAAGTGATTAGCTTGAGAAACAAGGTAGGAGATTGACGGCAGCATTTGTGGGTTCTTGGCGGTGGCCAAGTCTGTGTGAGTGTGTGACGGCGGTGGTCATGGGTTCCTGGTAGTGCGAATGCAATGATAGTGAGCAATGTTGGATGGTGATGCTGAACTATTGCAGCACAATGGCCGGTGATGCTGGACGGTTGAGGGCCTTGAGGCATTGAGCTTGAGTTTGAGCAGCAGCGAAGGAGATGGTAGTGGCCAGTGACCGGTGCTCGACTGCTATCATTGGTGCTGCTGTAGGTGCTCACAACTTGCAAAGATTGGGAATAAAAAAGAAAGGGAGGGGAAGAGAAGAGGGGTGCGAATAGAAAAGACCGAGGGAGAGAGAGGAAGAGAAGAGAAGGAAGAAGAAATTAAAAGCAGGAGAGGAAACTGGCTTGGATCTTTGGTTTATATCAAAAATAAAATAAAATCAAACTCTCAGCTTTTTTTATGATGGACTCGACATGACTAACTTTTATATTTTATTATATTTATTAATATATATTAAATGTATATAATTAATCGAATTGGATTAACAAAAATTCGAATTTGATAAATTAATCGGTAAAATGAATTTGAATTCAACCGTTTAAATTTATTGAACCATTCGAATTCGATTCAATTAAGTTAGATATCGAATTCGGAATCGAATAATCAGATACCGTTTACACCCCTACTTTCACATATCCTCTCCCCTTATGATGGTTATGATGTCTTCGATGGTTATGAGTTGATGGTTATGATGTCTTCGATGCCACTAGAAATCTCGCTTCTCAACGTGATTACATTGCTTTTTTTTTTTTTTTTTGATAGAAAGATTACATTGCTTTTTGGGGAAATACATGTCTACCTTTTGAAGATTGTCGACATCATGAAAGATATTCCATATTGATCCCATCCACTTCTTATAACGATATTGCTTATGTAGAAGTCTGTAAGGAACAAGAGAACAACAAAAAACATGTAAACATGAGGGTTCTGATGCAATAATAATTGACCATCCAATCGTTGTTTGACACATGGCACATTTAGAGGGCAATTTCACCATCACATAAGCCTTGGGGGCAATCTTGACAATTCCCCTTTGCCTGATAGAAGTCAATCTCCAAGTTCGGCTTCAGTTAGGGCAAAGCCCATTCGGGCAGCTTTTACTGTTTTGCATTGAGAATATTTTTGTACTTGTGTGCTTTATTTCATTGGGAGATATTCCCAATGCAAGGTTATAAGAGGCTATTAGAATGGTGTGGGCAATGGTGTGGGCACAGATTTGCCCTTATAGAAGCCGATCTCCCCAATGCAAGGTTACAAGAGGCTATTAGAATGGTGTGGGTACCGATTTGCCCTGATAGGATCGGCTTCAGTCAGGGCAAAGCCCATTCAAGCAGCTTTTATTGCCTTGCATTGAGAATATCTCCATACTTGTGTGCTTTATTTCATGGGGAGATATTCCCAATACAAGGTTATAAGAGACTATTAGAATGGTGTGGGCACAGATTTGCCCTGAGTTCAATTTCAGTTAGGGCAAAGCTTATTTGAGCAGTTTTTACTGCCTTGCATTGAAAATATGTCCATACTTGTATGCTTTATTTCATGAAGAGATATTCCCCATATAAAATTACAAAAGACTTTTAGAATGGTGTGGGCACAGATTTGCCCTGATAGAAGACGATCTCTTCCAATAGTTGATGCAACAAGTGAAGTTCCTCGCTGATTAAGTGCTTAACTTATAGCAACCAATGGGAGGCTAATCCCGACACAACCATTCCATTGATGCTCACGACAACTATAGCAGGTGGCCAATTAACCCTTCAATGAGTCAATGCCTTGGAAGTTGTACCAAGGATGACCTTTCCGAGGCCGATAGTAGTAGTCTCTTAGGGTTATGCATATTGGCCACCATGTTGGCCTCTCCACCGCTAAACAACAAAAGGAACATGGGTGACAACAAGGATCGAGCTACACCTAGTCGTCGTCAGGACGACACTACGCCTGGGTCTGTTCCTCAAGGCCAAGTGTCGGACTTACGCCACCATCTCAACAACTGTTGTTGTTGGATTTTTAATCTCATAAGAGATTAAATCCAATGGTTTGATTGGTCAATTACATGAGAAATTGCACTTACACACTTGATTAAAAAATTAGCGTTTTTCTTGCAAAACCCAGTTTTGAACTTGTCCCACATTGGAAAATTATAAGTTTTATTTTCAGTATTTCAATAGGAGCTGATTTACACTCCTTAGATATAGAAGAGGAGAGTATGGGGGTTTGATACCACGCAGCACGCGTGCATGCGTGTGCGCACGTGTGTGCGGCATAATGAGGCGCTTGAGAGGCGTACTTTGCTTGCGCTTCGCGCGCACCTGCGTGGCTCGCGAAGGGCAGCTTTGGCTTTGGTGCGATGTTGACCGTTGATCACCGTTGATGAGATCAACGGTCATGATTCGATCCGGTGTGATCAAGAGACACAATTTAAAGCTAACAGTCATTAACTGTTAACTACTTTTAAACAGTCACAATGTTTGAAATTGTGACTGTTCAAGGTGGCTTCTCTAAACCAGCACTTACCTTTTCTTCATACCTCTTCATAAACTAATTAAGGAGCATGAATCAGACTTCAAAACACACAATTTCAAAGTTCACTCACTCTCTCTCTCTCTCTCTCTCTCTCAGTCCGGTTTGCTATAGTCTCACAGAAGGTTTCTTTGGAGACTCTTCAACTTTGCTGGTTGCAGATTCTCGCCCAAGGCTCTGTTGTATCCTGGGAACAAATTTGCCTATAACCCAACAACAAACTCAATGAAACTGAGTGGGGGCAAATAACGTTCTAAAGACAGTGTCTTCAGACGTGCCTCATAGCTTCTCTTCCAAAGTTACGGTGACCCCATTCTTCCAACAATTTTAGAACATTATTCTGCAATGGAGGTGGAAGCAAACATGACTTTGATCAAGATGATGAACCAAGACCTTGTTCGACTAGACCAGTTCGATGGAGCAAACTCCAACCGATGGCAAGACAAGATGATCTTCTTTCTAACCACACTAAAATTATACTATCTACTTGACCCGAATCTGCAATCACTTACTGAACCCACTGACAAGGACTTAGAAAAACTAAAGAAGAAAAGAGCAAAACGAGAAGATGACTCCTTCTGTGCCAAGGACACATATTGAATGCCTTATCAGACTGGCTCTACAACTTCTACAAGGAACTTACATCTCCAAAAGAAATCTGGAAGGCCCTGAAATTCAAATACAAGGTGCAAGAAGCAGATACGAATAAGTATCTTATTACAGAATACTTTGACTTCACCGTGAACGACCATAAACCCATACTGGAGCAAGTTCATGAACTACATGTGATAGTTAACAAAATCCGATCCCTTAACATCATCCTTCCTGAATCTTTCCAAGTGAGAACAATCATTGCCAAACTTCCACCCTCTTGGAAGGATTACAGGAAAAAGCTTCTACACAAGGCTGAAGAACTTACCTTGGAGCAAATTCAGCAACACCTTCGTTTTGAAGAAGAGTCTCGGATTAGAGATAGTAGGGATAAGACCCTGGTCGGTATGTTGAACTCTAAAGTTAATTTTGTGGAAAACGGATCGAAGAAGACTAACCCTGCATTACAAGTAAAGAAGAAGGATGGAAACTTCAAGAAGAGCAACAATAAGAAAGGATCTTGCTATGTTTGTGTTAAGAAGGGGCATTATGCCCGAGTCTACCGACATCAGAAAGGCAGAACTAAGTCTACAAACATGGTAAAAGACAATCTAGTGGCCATGATTACTGAAGTCAACATGGCAGAATCGTCTTCTGGATGGTGGTTTGATTCAGGCGCCACAGTCCATGTTTGCAAGGACAAGTCCTTGTTCAAGACATATGAAGAAGTGACTGATGGCCATGAGGTATAGATGGGAAACCAAACATGTGCCAAAGTTGCTGGAAGAGGCAGTGTAGTGTTGAACTTCACCTCCGGAAAGACACTGACTCTCCTGAATGTTCTCCATGTTCCTGACATTAGAAAGAACTTGGTTTCAGTAAATCTTGTCTGTAAGAGGGGATTCAAAGTTGTCTTTGAATCCGACAAAACTAATCCTATCCAAGAATGGGATGTTTGTTGGAAAGGGATATGGTTGTAATAGTATGTTCAATTTAAGTATTAATAAAGGAAAAGTTTCTGCTTATATTGTTGATTCTTTCTCTTTATGGCATGATAGATTAGCACACTTGAATTTTAAATCCATAAAGAACCTGAACAAACTTGGTATAATTGCTTACAGTAATGAATCAACTGAAAAATGCGAGATATGTGTAAAATCTAAAATGGTTAAGAAACCTTTCCCTAGTGTTGAGAGAAAATCTCAACTTTTAGAACTAATCCATTTAGACATCTGTGAACTCAATGGTATATTAACTAGATGAAGTAAGAGATACTTCATAACATTTATAGACGAATTTTCTAGGTACACCTATGTCTACCTTATGAGAACTAAGGATGAAGCCTTTGACATGTTTAAATTGTATAAGACTGAAGTTGAAAATCAASTAGAAAAGAAAATTAAAATCCTTAGAAGTGTCAGGGGTGCTGAATACTTTAAAAATGAGTTTAATTCTTTCTATGAAGAATTTGGAATAATACATCAGTGTTCTGCTCCCTATACCCCTCAACAAAATGGCCTGGCCGAAAGAAAAAATAGAACGCTTACAGAAATGATAAATTGCATGTTGTTAAAAGCTAATGCACCCTTAAACTTGTGGGGGGAAGCACTCCTAACAGCCTGYCATTTACATAACAAAATTGTTTCTAGAGTTAATAACAAATGCCCATATGAATTATGGACAGGAAGAAAGCCTAATTTAGCATATCTAAAAGTGTGGGGGTGCTTAGCATATTATAGAGCTCCAGATCCTAAAAGAACAAAATTAGGGCTCAGAGCTAAGAGAAGTATGCTTGTTGGATATGTAGAACATAGCAAGGCATATAAGCTTCTAGACTTAGAGTCCAACATAATAATTGAAACTAGAAATGTTGAATTCTTTGAAAATAAACTGTGTTCTGAATCTACAGAAAATGAATCCACAGAAAATGATAGAGAACTTGAAAGAGAAACTCAGATCTCAATACCTGTTGATAATAATGAGACTGAAAGAAGAAATGACACAACTGTAACACCTACACTAGGACCTAGAAGAAGTCAAAGACAAAGAACAAAGAAACACTCAGGTTCAGATTTTATCTCTACTCAGTCAATTGTATTTTTGGTTGAGGTTGAYAGAGAGAAGATTTTAAATAAGATACCCATTGTTCTGAACATTGAAAATGATCCAAAAACCTATAGTGAGGCCATGACCAATAGAGATGTTGTCTTTTGGAAATAAGCTATAAATGATGAAATGGATTCAATAATGTCTAATAACATATGGGTACTAGTAGACCTGTCCCTAGGATCAAAACCAATAAAATGTCAATGGGTGTTTAGAAGAAAATACAACACTGATGGAACTGTACAAACTTTTAAGGCTAGATTGGTAGCCAAAGGATTTAGTCAAAAGGAAGGGATTGATTACATTGACACCTATGCACCAGTGGCTAAAACAACTTCTATTAGAACACTCATAGCATTAGCATCCATTTATCACTTATCTGTTCATCAAATGGATGTTAAAACTGCTTTCTTAAATGGTAATTTAAATGAAGAGGTTTATATGGAACAACCAGAAGGATTTGTTCTTCCTGGAAATGAGAAGAAAGTCTGTAAATTGGTTAAATCACTATATGGATTAAAACAAACACCTAAACAATGGCATGAGAAATTTGATTCTTGCATTCTAACTTTTGGTTTTAAACATAATAGTGCTGATAGATGCATCTATTCAAAATTCACTAAAAATTATGGAGTAATTGTATGTCTTTATGTTGATGATATGATTATTGTGGGTACAAATATGGTTGACATAAATGAAACTAAAAACTACTTATCCTCTGTCTTCAAGATAAAAGATTTAGGAGAAGTAGATACCATCTGGGGAATAAAAGTTAAAAAGCATAGTAGGGACTATGCATTAAGCCAATCGCATTATATTGAGAAAGTACTTGAGAAATTTAAGCATTTAAGGTTTAAAGAATATAACACGCCATATGATTCTTGTATAAAGCTAGTAGAAAATACTGGTAGAGCAATTGCACAACTTGAGTATGCTAATGCAGTAGGAAGCTTGATGTATGCTATGCTTTGTACCAGACCTGATATTACATTTGTAGTAAGTAAACTCAGTCGGTTTACAAGTAATCCGGTGCAGAGCACTAGAAGGCAATTGGGAGAGTTCTTGGGTATCTCAAGAGAACCTTGGAACTTGGCTTGTTTTATTGTGATTATCCAGCTGTACTAGAAGGGTACACTGATGCAAGTTGGATTACCAGTAATTGAGATAACAAGTCCACCTCTGGATGGATTTTTGTCCTTGGTGGGGGTGCGATCGATCTCTTGGGCATCCAAGAGACAAACTTGTATATCTCACTCGACCATGGAATCCGAATTCATAGCCTTAGTGGCTGCTGGAAAAGAGGCTGAATGGATTAGGAATTTATTATTGGATATAAAACTTTGGCCTAGCCCTATGCCTCCAATTTTCATTTACTGTGATAGTGAGCCAATTCTATCAAGAGCCTACATTGGTACTTACAATGGTAAGTCCAGACATATAAGTCGAAGACATGAATTTGTTAGGCAACTGATTCAAGATGGAGTCATCACTATAACCTATGCGAGGTCAAGTAAAAACTTGGCTGATCCTCTTACCAAGGGCTTGGCCAGAGAATTGGTAAGAATAACAACCATAGAGATGTGATTAAAACCCTTTACTTAGTCACTTGTAATGGTAACCCAACCTGAACTGAAAACCATCAGTATTGGATTTAATGGGTAACAACAAATTACAACAATGTGACTGTTAGCACTGACATTGAGAAATTTCCCATCACAACATAAGCAGTGTTGTCCGTTATGATGAGAGGTTGAGTTAAACTCTTAACGAAGTTCTGAAATGTGTCAAATAACAAAATACATAGTGGAACTTCACCTATGTGAACATAGAAGTGGTGCCGCTTCTCATGAGAGTTTGGGTTTGCTCTCGGGATTGTTCATGAAACCAGRAAAGAAGCACATGGCCATAACATTGCTGAGCAAAATTTGAAACTCTTGCAGAGACTGAACATTTTTGTGTGTATAGGTGTCTTTGGTCTGTCTTGAGAGTAATTGGTTTAAGGTCTTACCACCAATAACTTTGRCAAGGCTCTGAGATAWCTATACTAACAAGAGGTTTAAGTTGATAAACACCTTTTGTATGCATAACTGTGTCATAGTAGTTTGGATTRAGAGAGAACTATGTAATTGATCAATCAATGTGGGGGATTGTTGGATTTTTAATCTCATAAGAGATTAAATCCAATGGGTTTGATTGGTCAATTACATGAGAAATTGCACCTACACACTTGATTGAAAAATTAGCTTTTCTCTTGCAAAACCCAGTTTTGAATTTGTCCCACATTGGAAAATTATAAGTTTTGTTTTTAGTATTTCAATAGGAGTTGATTTACACTCCTTAGATATAGAAGATGAGAGTATGGGGGTTTGATACCACACAACGCGCGCGCACGCGTGTGCGCGTGTGTGTGCGGCGCAATGAGGTGCACTTTGTTCGCACTTCGCGTTGAAATTGTGACTGTTCAAGGTGCCTTCTCTAAACCCGCACCTACCTTTTCTTCATACCTCTTCATAAACTATTTAAGGAGCATGAATCAGACTTTAAAACACATAATTTCGAAATTCACTCTCTCTCTCTCTTAGTCTGGTCTGCTACAGTTTCACAAAAGGTTTCTTTGGAGACTCTTCAACTTTGCTGGTTGCAGATTCTCGCCCAAGGCTCTGTTGTATCCTGGGAACGAATTTGCYWGTAACCCAACARCAAACTCARTRAAACTGAGTGGGGGCAAATAACGTTCTAAAGACAATGTCTTCAGACGCACCTCAGAGCTTCTCCTCCAAAGTTATGGTGACCCCATTCTTCCAACAGTTGTGCCCGGTGAGAAGAGTCCCCATCGCATTCGGACACTCCTAAAATGACCTAGATCTCTCAGAGTTGGGTTAACTTTAGATATTGGGGGCTAACAACCTTTTCTGTTGAGAGTGTTTCTGAGTTAGATACGTTTACGGCGATTCACCAATTTACATGTATGCTTTTGTTTTTACTCAAAACAAATCAGAAGGCAATTTCTAATTTGCCCACTTTCATGGTAACATGCCCAACCCAGAAATTCTCTCAACTGGAAAATCTATTGGCCCCCAACAGCCAAAATTTTTCCCACAGAATTAGAGAGTCCCACAATCAACGTTCCTCTATGAAACCAAGATCGAAGGTTCAAAGACTTGGCAGCCGATCTCCGCACCATTCATGTCAAGATTAGAGAAGTCAAGGATGCCAAATCTAATGCTTCCATCCATCACTACAACTTGGCAAGAAAAATAGAAGAATTCGCCGAAGAGATACTCTTAAAGCATCTCCCATCGAATTTTAAGTCTCTCTTACCCTAGAGACTTATGATGGAAACATCAACTTGGAAGACCATATATAAGACTTCCGTACTATCATGATCCTTCATGGATTCTCCGATGCCCTAATGTGCCACGCTTTTTAGGCCATACTTAAGAGGGCCTTAATGATTGGTTCTCAGGTCTCCCACCTTGGTTCATCACCTCTAAGAAAAAGTTTGTAGATCTCTTCATCTCCCATTTTGTGAGCAGTAGACATTGCCAAAAGGCACCGGCTGCATTAGTGGTAGTTAAGCAAAAGCTTGGGAAAAACCTTTAGGACTATATACAACATTACAACGCCAAGGCCCTTGAAGTCAATGACCTTAACCAAGCTATCACTATTGCAGCTGCCACCAATGGCTTAGCGTCCTTAGCCTTCAACTTCTCATTTACCAAAAGGCCATTATTGGCACAAATTTCGTGTATAAATCCCAATATAAGAAAAATAAAGACAAATTAAAAAAAAAATAATTTTTTATATATTTTAAATAAATGGGGTATAAATTCTTTGTATTTGAATTCTCTTACAAAAGAGATAGAACCTATGATTCTCTCTTGGTGATGTATTTCTTGTAACTCAGTGATTTGAATTAAGTTGAAGCTAAGGGTCGGATGATGTGCTTCGTACTTCAAAAAATGACAAAGATTGCTTTCTTCAATTGGGCTTTGAAAGCTTCATAAAAAGAAGGATTCTATAAAAATTTCAAGAGTGTTGTAGCTTTGCTCTTTAGAAAGTTGTGGATGTATTTCCTCCTTCTCCAATAGCTTTCTAACTTTTACTTAGTTTCTCCTTGACTCCAAAAGCCCCCTATAGATTTCTTAGTCTAATCTATTAATTCCCTTGATTAAGGATTTGATTAGCTCTTCTTACTATTTTTAGAAAGTGAAAGCTTATAATTATTTCCATTCTTGGAGAGAATAATTTATCATCCATTATTCTCTCTTTAATCATGACTAATTTCCATTTGTAGGAAGGTGTGCCTTAATTTACTAGATATTTGATTGGCTCTAGTTACCTTTCATAAAGAAGAAATTTGGCAATTTGCCATTTATATAAAGAATGAATTTAAATCAATTATTATCTCTTCAATCATTGATTAAAATTCCATCTTTAGGACTTGAGATGGGATCTAATTAGATTATTTCCATAAATCACTAAGGCCATGTTTGGGAGTGCTTAAAAATAAGTGCTTATTCAAATACACACTTATTTGGGCCAGGACCACACCATTAAGCACTTATTGATGTTTGGGAAATAAGCTCCAAATCTTAAATAATAAGCCTAAATTTCAGCTTTTTTAAGTGCTTAAACAATAATTACTTAATTGAATTTTCTCTACCAAAACTATCCCCGTTTATTTTTGAAATTTCTAATTATGCCCTTTAAAGTTAATAACTTAGGGTTTGACACATTAAGGCTTACTCCACGTCTCTTTTCTTTCCTCTGACTTCCGATTCCACTAGAACTCCACCTTTGTTTGCTGGAACAGGGATGTAATCACCATTTCCTCTGAAACTTGAATTCCTTATGGCATAAAATACAACATACATCTAGAGCCCCACATCCTCATCATCCTCAAGAATACTGATACTGGTTCTTGTTACTCTGTTTCCATTTCTTTTTCTCTGTTTCCCTATCAGGTTGTTCTACGACATTGCCCTCTTGATCAACGAACTCTCCAAGCCGACCTCAATATCCGGTCTGCGTTTATGGGTTGTTATTGGAAGTTGCATTGGAATGTTAATCGTTCTCATTCTCTTCCTCCTCTCTCTCTCTGCATCACATTTCGTCACTGAAGATCTCCCAACTCCAGCTCTCATTGGTCGAAATTCTCTGCCTCCAATCACTCTCCTATCGTCTCAAAGGAGATCCTTGTAGAATTCATCTCTTGAAGAAACTTACTTGTGGATGGCCAGAATGAATCTGATTAGAGAAATTCCAGTATCGATTGGTGGCATGGTAGTAGTTTGCTGGTTGGATATGATATATCGATGAACCATTAGCTTGTTTCTTCTCAAGAAACTAACTAATTTGTATCTTTATGCTAACAATTCAGAGAGATCCCTATTGAAGACTCACCAACTACCAATATCCCCAGTTGAAGAAACTTACCTGTTGATGGCCAGAATGAATCTGATTAGAGAAATTCCGGTATCGATTGGTGATATGGCAACAATTTACTGGTTGGATCTATCAATGGACCATTTGAATGGGCTGATTCCTACCAGTTTGTTTCTTCTCAAGAAATTAACTGATTTGTATCTTTATGCTAATAGTCCGGAGAGAACCTCGTTGAAGACTTACCAACTACCAATATCCCTAGTAGAAGAAAGGAGAGGGGGGTAAAAATGAAGACATAAAATGATTGTATATTTTAAAAAATTGAAAAAAAATGAAGGACAAAAGTGTTACAAGTGCTTATCAGAGAAAAAGATCATCAAATGTCTAATATGAAATAAGTACTTATTTTAAAAAATAAGCACTTAAAAAAACTAGATATCAAATACAAATAAGTGCTTATTCAAATAAACACTTGTTTTTAACATAAGCATTCCCAAATATGGCCTAAGATTTATAATTCAAATTCAAATTGGAGATTGAATTTAAGTTTGACTTCAAATTTGAGAGTATGGGGCAAGGTCTAAATAGAAGGACCCATACTTAAACCCAAGAGCAAATTTGAGTTTACACGGGGTAGGGCCCATTTAGAAGCATATGAAAATATTCATGTCTACAAATGCCCCCCAAGTTTATGCTAATGTCAGTATCAATGATATGAGCATAAATTTGCCTATTTTACTTGGTGACTATTTGGCAAATCTTTCTGAATAGATCTTTCAATAGCTCGACAGACAAGAAGATGGCTTGAGCTTTTGGGGTCTTGCCTTTAAAACAGATGGGGCAGGGGCAGCTATTTTCAGCATGGAAAAGCCAATCGCTTCATCTGAAGCTTCGTAATTATCATCCTTTTTGGTCTTTTTTCATGCTCATCTTCATGACTTTTCGTCTTCACGTTTTTGGTCTTTTAAGCATTCTGCACCCAAAAGGTGTATTGGAGTTTTAAATGCAACGAGCTCCATGATCGCGGCCCGATACTTGTTTCAAGTTCCTCGTGACATGGCTTTGATCCACTACATAAGTGTGTCCAGCACACATTTGAATTTGTACCCAACATAATAAGAGAGATCATTACCATGCCATTTACTCTCATTGTGATATGGGGTGTAATTAATTTAACTAATTATTATTTTTTTAGTTAGTGCTTCCAAGTAGGTTTTCTTGCACTTGGATGAAAAGCCTTGAGATCTCAAATTATTATATATATTTATTTTTCTTTGAGTGAAAAGAAAGTGTTCGAATTGTCTCTTCTTTCCTTATTTCACCTCTTCTCACAATCTCCTAAGAGAGCTTTGTGTTACTATGTTCAACCCAATTTAGGAACTCCAACAATAAAATCTTCACAATAGAAAAACAACACCACTTTTTAAAGTGAAGATGTAGAGGAATTATTCTTGCCATTAAGAAGGCAACCAAGCCTATAGCTTTTGCTAGAGTTTCCTTTATTATGATTACTATTACTCTTCCGAGAGAGTCCTATATTAGGATTGTTGGATCATTATAGACCATGCTACGAGCTTTTGCTGTATTGTGTAAGTGCCATGGAAGGCAGAGGTTGGTCGGTTTCCGAAGGTTCGGCTGGAAAGAGAGAAATGACGTGGAGAAGAGAGAAGGGAAAATCTCTTTTGTGAGAAACCCTAGGTCAAAGTTATCATTCTATTTTGTTGTTCCCCAAGGAAGAATTGCTCTCCCCTTTTTATAGAGAGAATTAAGGCTATCAAGGAAGGAGTTCTTTTTTGTTTGGAAAGAGGATCTCTCCTGTTAGGAAGGAGATCTTTCCTTTTGTTTAACTATTAATGGATCATTATTAGAGAATCCTATCCCTTCTAGATTCTCTCCATATGTGCCCCTATTATACTGATGTGGAGTGGGTGATGTCATCATTTGGGGCATACTTTCATTAAACCCGCATGTGTATTTTAAAGATGCACATGTAATCGACATTTATTCCCGATCTACTGTGATTCCGCAGTTCTGTAATGGTGTCAGGTTCATCGCAACTCCATGCGTGTTCGGGGTTCATCACAAATCCGCGCGTGTTTGGGGTTCATCGCAAACTCGTGCGTGTCTTAGCTTTATCATAGATTCACGCTAGCCGGAGTTCATCGCAACCTGTCTCAGGTATGAGTTTATCACAAACGTATGATAGGTTATATATTCATCGTAGGCATCGCAGGCATCCATATAGATAAGCATTTTTTGTCATCGTGTTTGCTTCGGGGTTTTGTGATGAGGTGATGAGGAACAGTTTTGTAAATGTTGTGGCATTCCGATCTTTTCGCATTATGTTTGATGATCATTCTTGTTCTTGATGAGATGCTTTGCAAGTTTTACATGTGGAAAAATTTTATTTGGGTATGTTTGGTAGCCCCCCTGCTTATTGACAAGTATGTTTGTCAATAAGCATTGTGGTATTTGACTTAGTAATGTTCTTGGATGGGAATCAAAAGTTTTCATTTTGTGATTCAGCTCCCCTGTCTTTTTTACAGGGTGTCGTGTTGATTTGTACTTGCTTTCAGGGTCATCGGAGTTTTTTTGAAGGTGTAAGTGACGGAAACATAATAAGAGCATTTTATAAGATATAACTCAAATACTTTCTGTACTTTAGCCCCCCTATTTCTTGATAGAAGTCATTGTATCAAGAAATGAGTGAAATGAATAGTTGGCTAATTTAATGTTCAGCCCCCTTGTATCTTGATAGAATGTCTTCTATCAAGAAACATTTTAGTGAGGTTCGCTAGATGTGTAACCTTTGTCGTCCTCCTGTGTGAGTGGGGGGGTGGGGTTGCATGGGTGTCTTGTGGGTAGAGTACCTAACCGCCTTTTGCTTTGATTGGAAGAAAGTGCTAGTAAAGCATTGGGTAGGGAAAATATGGCAAGAAGGAAAGCCTCCATTTATTGTGCAAGATTTTGGAACATGCTGACATTGATTGTGATTTTGAGTAACATACCGGTATTCTTGTGATAATATTGTGGATCATTTATTTGATCATGGGGTGTGTTATCGCATACGGAGTCCTTTTGGACTGTTGCAGCTTGACCTGGTTATGTCATCACGACTCGGAGTGCTAAGTGTTTGTGGTGTTTTATCTCCCTTGGATTTGCCAAGGGTTTTCTTTTTCCAAGGTCTATTAGTGTGGTTGGGATTATCAAATTGTTATTGATCTAGCCAGGACATGTAATCACACTTGATTATGCTAAGGATTGTCATGCTTGTTGTCTTATCTATCATCCTCGAGGTTTCGGAGGTATTTGCCAAAAATGTTTAATCGCAATCGGGTAAGTGTCATTGCTTTTGAAAAAAAATTAAGTCTTTATGTACATGAAGGTCGGGTGTTGTTGCATTTGGAAAAGTTAAACGCCACTGCGTATGCGAAAGTTGAACGATATTGCAATTGAGGGTTAATTGATATTGTATTTGAGAGAAAATAGACATCGTCGCATACGAGAGGTAAATATTATCGCAAAAAGGAAATTTGTAGTTCGGAAATCTAAGTGTCAAATTTTAAGTGAAACTTTTAATCGCAAGTAAAAGGATTTTGAATTTTAAGTGAATTATGTGATCTCGTGAGATACGACATTCACTGAGAACCTATCTTGATTTTTGGTTGCGCCACTGAAGTGATTGTAAAGTGTGATTTATCAAGTGTTTTGTAGACCATATCTAAAATAATTATTAGTATGAATGTGGTTGCTTTGGGATGGAATTTATTTTTGGTTGCTTTGGGATGGAATGTGGTTACCACATGAGGCGATTGCCTAAGGCCCCCTGCAGGAAGCAGTCTATATATAGTCAGAGTGAGTACTGAATTTTATTCCGTTTATGGCTATGGCATTTATAGGCTCAATAGAGCATCCACATTTGTAAGTTAGATAAGAATTATACCTGATATCGCTGAAGCCGTCCAGGGGTTGTCTGGGGATGTGTGTACGCCTAGGGTTGCTAGGGAATCTAAGTGCAAGATTGGGGTAGCCAAGTGAAATGAGCACACCTGGGGTTGCCAGGTGATATGAGCATGCCCAGGGTTACCAGGGCCTTCCCAGGGTTGCTGGGGAATCTGGGTGCAAGATGCTTAGCCTTATAGAATTTATTCAATTAAGAGTGCTCTATAAAAAGATGCTTAGCCTTAGAACTCAATTTAAGATTTGTGGACTGCTTTATATTTTATTCCTGTAATGTTTAGAAAAAAATATTCAAAAGAAAGACTTTTAAACCATTCAATACTAATATGCAAATATTTCACTACTTTAACATACAAAATGAAGGTAAGGGAGATCCAACATATGGATGGTCGAACCATGCAGGGTGGCTGGGCGAAATTTCAAAAAAAAATTATTTCTCCATTCCGGGAATACTATTCCCTGATTTTAAAAAAAAAACTACATTTTCAAGGTTCGTTCTTGAAACAAACCAGACTATATCTGAAACCAAGATTAAGGGAGGGATATACCTTCTACAGAATCAATAGTAGTTCTCAAAGTAGGTGTTCACACCCAAAGAATTCACCAAATACGTCCACTAAAAATGACACAGCTTAGGGTGAGGTAGGATCAACAAAGAGATTCTTCAGTAAGAACCCCAATTCTTTAGCAAGAATCACGCAAGGATGTGAGCACATGTTTAAGATTGATTCTTCTAGCAAGAAACAATATCATGGTCCAATGTTGATCACTCCAAGAACTAGAGATCAAATAGGGTAGGGAGGCAAGAGTAGAGAGAAGATTTGGGATTTGCAAAAAGTGTTTAATAGAAGGATTTCTCCCTCTATTTATAACTTCTCTAGATCAGTTTCCTAAACCTATCAGGAAAGGGTTCTTTGATCCAAATCTTTATTTGGATCTGAACTCCTAAATGGATAAGACATCTTATCGTCTTGTTGATCTAGAAGCATATCTAATCTCAAATTCTCCCACTATTAACTAATCTAATTAGCTCAATTCGAATTGGGCTTTAGGCCAATTAAGTTTTCAG
Organism: Nelumbo nucifera; assembly: GCF_000365185.1. Next base: position 1,245,621 of record NW_010729184.1, read on the forward strand.
GCTCACTTCCCCTTTAATTTGTTGGCTAGCTTGGCTCTCCTTGTATGGTGTGGGACCCTAACATTGATCTTCACAAAAGCCATATGGGTTCAGCCTAGCCTCTGTTACAAGGCCTGGCCGAATTTACTAATGAAGACAGTGAACCCCTGAGCCCATCAGTATGGGCTCTTAGTAGGCCCAACATTTATACTAAATGGTCATTGGGTCCAGCCACCTTATGAAGACCCAAGGACTATGGATTTAAGGGAGATTAGCTCATCAGGTAAAAGGCCTAAATGATCTTACACTTAACCTCTTAGCCCATACTGATCAAACACTGCCCGACAAGAGAGGACCTCTCCCTCAACTACAAGGTACAGTATTGCACTCTCTGCTCACATGGATCGCGGGAATTAAAAGCTTTTGCAAACATTTTGTGAAACCATAATATATATGTATATCTCTATATAAATATATTTCGCAAAACAAATCTCAACAAGTTTGAAATCAACTACCAGCAATTTAGGTTTCCATCAGAGAGAGTGTTGCCCCCGATCATTCACTTTGTCCAACGAAGGAGCTAATTCTGTCACTATAATCACCCACTCAGGTGAATTTTCAAATTGCCCTAACATACCTAGGTTTTGACCCCTGCTAAGGATCTCATTGATTGGCATATCAAAGATATTTCAATCCAATACCTAGTGTAGTACCATAATCAAGTTTAGGGGTTAGGTGTAACTTTCCAATTTTGCCCATCTATCTCTAAGGTCTAAGGCATAAATGGAATGGTCCGGTTCTGGATTTCAAGCAAACCCACACTACATGTTCTTCAGGTCTCACCTTGGCAGCTAAGACACGCCACCCCAACCGACTTGGCAGCATATTATTGTTAGCCTTGGCAGGATAAACCTCCCGAAGTTTATCCAATGGCTGTGAAGATTCTAATCTAACATGAGTCTCATAATTGTTCATTTTAAGGGTATTACACATAAACACACCATATATAACATGAATAAATTATATATTATTTTTTATTTACAATAAATGTCAAAAGTACATCAATCTGATTGAAGCTAAGGGCATACACTGTTTAACACAAAATAATGCTCCAATGACAAAATGTTCAGAAGCCTATGAAAAGATTTGATTCCCATGGGCCATAACAAGCTACTATGCAATTAGAAGATTAGCTTGTTGGACAACAATAAACATCTAAATCTAGTATGTGAGTATGTAGCAGGAATTAAGTGTAAAGTTATAATTCACATAAAAGAATGGACTTCACAAAATTTTGATCAATATTGAAATCACCAAAAGACTGTAATACGGAAAGAGAGTTTCCACCTTAGCAAGGAAAACAGTTGTGCAATACCTAGGTTATGTATCACGAAACATTTTCTCTTAAATTAGCTGACTTAGAACTTCAGAACAAAATCTTTATACTCTAGAACTCTCAAACATCAATAATTTAATACTCTTGATAATATGAAGGGTTGCAGTCATTATTCTCTTCATTGACAAATCCAGACCTCACCTTTGCCAATCTCAGTATCCTTCTACCACAAAGGCACCCTGAGCTCCAAGTTCCATTACATGAATAGAATCCACTTGATGAGAACAAAAGTCCAACATCTCCAAATCCATGTGCACCCAAATTGCTCCACCATTTACTAGGAATACAACAGATTAATAAAAAAGAAGGTTTATATGAAACAAACCTTGTTCAAGCAAAACAGAATCCGTAAACCTGAAACCAACCTTGATCCCAAGATTTAGCAAATAAAAAATTATTCATTACTCTCAGCAACAATGAAATCCCAAACAAATTATTTCTTTCTACCATGTCCTTTCGAATGAATCAAGTTCCCGGATGCAGCACGATCCGGGCACTCCTAGCTAGCTGCTGACTGGCTCCTAGATAGCAACAGACGACACCTAAGAAGAAGAAGGTGAAGGATTCCCGGGGGATTTGCTCGATGGGAATACTTCGAAGCTTAAGTTAGAATGCTGGGGGAGAAAGTAAAGAATGTAAAGAGGCTAAGAGTGTAGGTCGCGCTAGATCACTAAGTTCTCAAGATTAGCTCGAGAGCAAGTAAGCTGACTCAAAATCAGATTTGATCAGAGATCCCTCTCCCCTTTGACAAATGGGCTTTTATAGGGGCGTTCTTGTCAAACCGGGCGTAACCGCCACTGGGCTTCTGTCGTAGCTGTTACCTGCCAGGGCTGCGCAAGTGACCATCGCAGGGTACTACCCAATTGGATGGGTGACACGTCCTGGGAGGATAGGCACGCCACTAACTGTCGAGAGATGTGGATACAGTCTGTCGAATGGGCAAGGATTGTGCCTCCAGTCAAGAGACGTGGCGCAGTCTGATGGGTACGGTCTTGTCAGATAGAAGCTTCCTGAGAGCATCGCGTTGGTTAGTCGCGAGCTACCTTGTAGTGAGCTACTCTGTCGTGTAGTGAGCTATCTTGTCGCGAGCTACTTCGTAGCGAGCTCCCAGGGGTACTTCGAGGTGGCCCTCATCGAGATTGTCTTTGGGGTAGTATTTCTGCCTAAGTGTTGGAGCAAGCTGGTTACCCTAGCTCGCGAGTAGGGATAGTCTTGGAGTATTCCCTTTCAGTAGCCCGGGGGACCTCGAGCTCGCGTTGTAGCGAGCTCCCCCTATAGCGAGCTATGATGTAGCGAGCTGTCCTGCAGGCTCATTACTTAGTCGTAGTCAGGCTGTGGTGCTGAGCTGTAGCTCGTGCTGAGTCAGGTCCATGTGTCATTGTCTCAAGGGGTTGGGTCAAATAATCCTCCATCAATTGCCCCCCACTCTTCAGGCTAAGAGTGCTACCTTAGCGTGAGGAGTTCATGAAGTGTGATGGGTGGATTTGACCGAAGTTCAAACTTGATTAACTGCTTGCATTAAATGTGTGCACAAAAGTCAGGGGATTTCTGACATTTTTGAATGCCGAAAAATGCGCCGAAGCGGCTCTTAACTCTGGATGTCGTGCAGTTGTCATTACCTCAATCATTGGAGACATGCAGTCAGCTTGACTGCGAATCGTCCGATCTGTCTCAATCTGAACCGTTGATCTAGGGGCACAGTGGCTATAAATAAGAGGGCCCCCAGGCCTCATTTTCTTTCACGCTAACTTGTTGTGTTCGGATTATGAGGTCATGCATCCATCTAGTCTGCCCAAGCTCTTCTTGTTCACACCGTTTCATCTTTCTGTTGAGTCTTATTCATTCTGTCAATCATGTATGGGTATCCGCACCATGTTTATCCCCAGGACGGTAACCAGGACGACGACGCCCCCTCGAGCTCAGGGAGAGCTTAGGAGCAGGCCCCGGAGGCTCGGGAGGCCTTCGGCTGAAAGAATGGTAGGATCCATCGTATGGACACCAAAAGGTTAGGGAATGGGTGGGCGAATTTCAAAAATTTCCTACCTTTCTTCCAATTGGAAACCATATTCCCTAAATTTACAATACAATATTCAAGGATCTTACTTGAACCATAATCGAACCAGATCTGAACCAAAAGACAAGGGAGGAATTATACCTGATCCAGAGAAGCAGTATCTCCCAAAGTTGGTG
>NW_010729184.1:1268404-1289408 GCF_000365185.1 Nelumbo nucifera
CCTTGGCCGCTTCGGGGGGTTCTGTTCTTCCCTGGCAGCCTCGTGAGCTGATGCGCGAGCTGCAGCTGAGGTACAGCCCGCCACAATCGAGCCTCCAACTATGACGTGGATGGTCCCCCGAACTGGTCTTTCTTCGGGGGGCTGCTTCTGTGGCTGTTCCACTTGCCTGCTGGACTCGGGAGCGTCTCTACTTTGCTCCCCTTGCCGACCTGCTTTATTATTATTATTATTATTTTGTACAAAATTTCTCAAATATCCGCGACGGATGAGTTCTTCTATCTCATCGTGGAGGTTTTTACAACTTTCGGTGCTATGATCGTGATCTTTATGAAAGCTATAGTACAGATTTTTATTTCTAACGTTAGGGTCCGCCTTCAGCCGAGGTGGCCACTTCATGTACGGGGCGTCCTTGATCGCCATGAGGATCTCAGCCCGCTTCGCGTTGAGGGGTGTATAGTCCATTTCTGCTGCTGGAGCTTGAAAAGGCTGATTTAGCTTTGCCCCCCGAGCTTGGTCCTTCTTCTTCCTGCTATCGCCCTGAGCTGGGGGCTCTGGTTCCCTCTTCCTTTTCTCAAGGGTCTGCTCACCCTTCTGGTTGATTTCCTCCTCCGTCCCTATGAACCAGTCCGCGAGCTTGAGGACTCGGTCACGGTCTTGGGTTGATTGACAACTATGTGCCACTTGAACTCTTTGTGGGTGATACCTCGCTTGGCTGCGGTGAGGCGAACTGTGAGATCCAGGTCGGGTATCTGTTAACAAGCGTCGTTGAACCGCTTGATGTAACTCCGAATGGACTCTCTTTCCTTTTGAACTATGTTGAGGAGGCTTTCCTGAGTTCTCAGGCACCTTTTGCTGGTGACGAAGTGGGAGGTGAAAACTTGCACAAACTGTGCCCAGCTTCTTATCGAACCAGGCGCGAGGTTACGGTACCATGTGCAGGTTACCCCTTTGAAGGTGGTGGAAAAGGCCACGCACATGCAGGATTCACTGGCTCTTGCCAGGTGCATCTGTTACTAGAAGGCGTCCACATGATCATTTGGATCGAAGGATCCGTCATACTTGTCCAATGGGGGGAGCTTGAAGTCCCTTGGCATGGGGACAACAAGGAGTTCTGGAGATAATGGGGAAGAAACTGAGAGGAGAGGGGTAACTTTCACTTCACCTGACACACCTCCTCTTTTCCTTTGAGCTCGGGAGAGACTCGGGTAGCAGCTCGGCGAGCTCGCCGGCGTCTTTGCTGCTGCTTTGCTGGCTCGGCATTGGTGCTTGATGCTTCAGTGTCGCCGAGCTCGATGGGCTTAGACTGTTGGTGATGACTCTGAACCGAAGGGCCCTGCCTATAGTTCGCGGCCAGAACCTCGAACAGATTCTCCGCAAGCAGGAGCTCGAACTGCGAAGGCCGAGGCGATTCGGGCTTGGTTAGCTGGGAGGCCCCCGACCTGCCCACAGGCTGCGAGGCGGGGGTGGCTGGCCTCTCCTTCTGGCTATGGGAAGAGGCTTGGCTCTTGGTGGGTCCTGGGTCCTGGGCCTGGGAGGCCTCTCCCCAGTGAGGTTGTTCACTCCGGCGGGAGGGCTTGGTCTGCTTCGTGGCCAAATGCCGAGGGGGAAGCGACGGCTGGGCCTAAGGCAGAGAGGGAAACTGCTGTTGATACTGGTATTGGGAAACCTGGTGCAGCACGTGTTGTTGATAGAGTTGGAATTGTTGAAATTGTTGCATTTGAGCTTGCATGGCTCGCATGCACTGCATTAAATCCTCCAACTGGTTCGGGTTGACCGCTGGGGGCACAACCGAGGGTTCAGCAAAGGTTGCTCCCACTGTGGAAGGGAGTGGACTGACCGCGGGTGCCACTGTGAGAGGCACGTTCAAACTGGGAACTCCGGCCATGGAGAGGGGGACGGTGAACTGCCCAATACAGATTGTGGGAAGTTGGGGCTGCTCCCAAGAAGCGTTCTGGCTGGCACCACGTTCGGCATTGCTGGAAGAAGCCATGAATGCTAAGTTTTCAGATAAGGAAACTATAAAAGCTTAAAGGAAGGATTCTTGAAGCATTTCCCACAGACGACGCCAAATGATGCGGAACGATCCGGGCACTCCTAGCTAGCTGCTGACTGGCTCCTAGCTAGCAACGGACGACACCTGAGAAGAAGAAGGTGAAGGATTCCCGGGGGATTTGCCCAGGGGGAATACTCCGAATCTTAAGTTAGAACGCTGGGGGAGAAAGTAAAGAGTGTAAAGAGGCTAAGAGTGTAGGTTGCGCTAGATCACCGAGTTCTCAAGATTACTTCGAGAGCAAGTAAGATTACTCAAAATCCGATTTGATCAGAGATCCCTCTCCCCTTCGACAAAGGGGCTTTTATAGGGGCGTTCTTGTCAAAGCGGCTATTGGGCTTCTGTCGCAGCCGTTACCTGCCAGGGCTGCGCAGGTGACTGTCGCAGGGTACTACCCAATTGGATGGGTGACATGTCCCGGGAGGACAAGCACGCCACCATCTATCGAGAGACGTGGGTACAGTCTGTCAAATGGGCAGGGACTGCGCTGTCAGTCAAGAGACGTGGTGCAGTCTGACGGGTACGGTCTTGCCAGATAGAAGCTTCTTGAGAGCGTCGCGTTGCTTAGTTGCGAGCTACCTTGTAGCGAGCTACTCTGTCACGCAGCGAGCTATCTTGTCGCGAGCTACTTCGTAGCAAGCTCCCAGGGGTACTTCGAGGTGACCCTCATCGAGATTGTCTTTGGGGCTGTATTTCTGCCTAAGTGTTGGAGCGAGCTGGTTACCCTAGCTCGCGAGTTGGGATAGTCTTGGAGTATTCCCTTTCAGTAGCTCGGGAGACCTCGAGCTCGCGTTGTAACGAGCTATGACATAGCGAAATGTCCTGCAGGCTCGTTACTTAGTCGTAGTCAGACTGTGATGCTGAGATATTTCTCGTGTTGAATCAGGTCCACGTGTCATTGTCTCAAGGGGTTGGGTCAAATCATCGTCCTGCATTCCCCTTCCTCCAAGAATAATAGAGCTGAAATTTAACACAAATATCAAAAAACAAAACACAAAATCTCACGGCTGACAATATAAAGGAACGGGTGAACCCATTCCTTCGACCCTCCTTTCCCTCGACCCCGGGTTAAAGCAGGAGGTAGAAAAAAACAAAAGTCAATAAAGCAAATACGAACTAAAAAAGAGACTGGGGGGAGGGGAATTACCTGATTTGAATTTAGCCACAAACCGGAAGGTTTGCTGCAACTGGGATCAATCTCTTAAGGGGAACGAGCAGATTTGACATTACCACAGACAGCTTTCATGGACTGCTATATGAAGATTGACGGAAACCAAATAATGGAAACCGCCGATCACCACCGCGATCAGATTCTTTGCTGGACTCAGGTAAGAAGAAGAGAAGAGCTCCGCGAATGCAGCTTCGATCCCATCGCTTTGTCGCTGGTTTGGGTAGAGAAGATGATGGTGAAAGTGGATTTGCCGCCGCCGCTGTCACCTCTGTCCGACCGCTATCATGGACATCTGAGAGTGGAACCGAATGGGCTGCTGTAGGAAGATGATGAAACCACAAAAAGAATCTTCTTCTACGTCTACTCCCTGGATTCTTCAGTGAGTGATATTGCCTAGACAATGAGTTGATGTTGTGCAACTTGAGGGACGATTTCCGTTAAAAGGAAACCAAAGCGATGCTAACTAATATCCGACTAATGTTTTCAAGAGGGTGATGTTGTCGACGACGGCGGAGAGTTACTCTGGGAAACCGATCGCATCTGAGCCTGAGTTTTCTCGATGGAGTAGAGGTACTAAACGAAATTCAGTCTCGATTCTGGTGGATTAGAAGTAGGAGGTTAAGGGGTCTTCGGTGCTCTACTTCAGTTTGGAGTCGAGAAAGGGGGGCGACAAACAGTGGATTTCGGGTGGTCTGGGAAAAAAGGAGTAGATGAGAGAGAGAGAGAGAGAGAGAGAGAGAGAGAGAGAGAGGGAGAAGTGAGGTCGGTTGTCGCCGGCTTCCACTCGAACAGGGGAGACGATGAGGAATAGTGCATTTGGGGATTCAAAAAAATAAAATAAAATAATTAAAAAAGGGGAAGAAGAGGGCAGAAAAGAGAGAAAAAAAAAGGGAGGGGGAGGAATCCGACGAAGGGAGTGGAAATTGGCCGCTGCTCTCCCGTTTTGGTTTTGTTCGAGGGCGCAGAGATGGAAGATGAACGTGCCGAATGAGAGTCATTCGCCGCCACTGGATTCACTACGAGAAGAGACTCTCTTTTGTACACTGCTTTTGTCACGATGGTTGTAGTAAGACCAATTTCACACTTTCGATAGCGTTGGTGAATGGCGCGGCGAAGATGGAGTCTTTTGTCTCTATGTTTTCACCATTTGTTCTGATCGAGGCGGAGAGAAGATTTCTTCGATATCACTCCCCTGTCACGCCTACTACGTAAGACCAAAATTATTGATGCCCTCTCATTGGAGATCGGAGACAAAAACCAGACATCTTAATGTAATTGCCATGGTAAGGCGGAGGTTCATTGGTCTCTAAAGGTCTGGAAAGAGAGAGAAAGGATGTGGGGAAGAGGGATGAAGAAAAAAGAGAAGGGAGAATCTCTTTTGTGAGAAACCCTGTGAGAGTTATCATTCTATTGTGTTGTCCCTCAAGAAAGAATTGTTCTCCCCTTTTTATAGAAAGAGTTAAGGCTATCAAGGAAAGTGTTTTTTTTCTGTTAAGAAAGATGATCTCTCTTGTTAGAAAATGAGATATTTCTTTTTGTTTGACTATTAAGAGATCATTATTAGATAATCTTATCCCTTTTAGATTCTCTCTATATGTACCCTTATTATACTGACGTGGCGTGGGTGATGTCATTGTTTGGCAGACGTACTTTCATTAAACTCGCATGCATAATTTAAAGATGCATGTGTAACAAGCATTTATTCCCAATCTACTGTAATTCTGCAGTTCTGTAATGGTGTCGGGTTCATCGCAACTCCATGCGTGTTCAAGGTTCAACACAAATCCATGTGTGTCCGGGGTTCATCGCAAACTCGCGCATGTCTTAGCTTTATCGTAAATTCGCATTAGTCGAAGTTCATCACAACCTGTCTCGGGTATGAATTCATCACAATCACAGATCCGCGATGAATTCATCGCAAATGTGTGATGGGTTATGGATTCATCGCAAGCGTCCATGTAGCGTTGCTTTGACACCCTCTATACTTTGATGGTCTTAACGACCACTATGTACGTACACCTTGTTTGGGTTTTATCTCTTGTGTCTATATAGGCTGAGAAGCCCCTCTATTGTAGTAATAGTGTGTGGATTTATTGGCCTTTGTGGTTTAAGACAAACATAGAGTTGGCTTTCATTTAAAGGTGAATTAACACATCAACCACTCTTCATACTAATAGAGATAGCTACACACAATATATTTGATCTCAATTAATACCCTTTTAGCATTGCTCCTATATATTTCCTGCATTTTGTTTGAAGAACAAGCAAAGAGAATTTGTCCACCCAAAAGGCCTACACTCGACAACTTCACAGGGAGTTATCACCTTCTCTAACAATGATCTACAGGGAGTCACCATCCCCCGTGATGATACATTGGTGATCTCCCTCATGATTGCCAATTATGTGAGGATGACCCTTAATTGAGTCCAGCCTATCGACATCCCCTTGATTGGTTTCTCTGGGACAACCATCAAGCTTAATGGAAAGATCACCGAAATAGGGACAAAGCTTGACACACTACTCTGACCAAGTTCCTAGTTGTCAAGGTTTGCTCCCCATAAAATGCAATTATCGGCTAACCAACATTACCTTCATTAAAGGTGATGATTTCTTTAAACAACATAGTCTTAAAGTTTTCGATGGATGACAACATAACAGTGGTTTGTGAGGCAATGTTATGTAGCGGACCTCAAATGCAAGACAAAAGAAATGCTGCCTATGGAATGGCTCACACTTGATTTTTGCTCAGTCTGCTGCTTGAACCCCTAATTCACCCTAAATTTCTTATCAGACCCTTTCAATCTTTTTGAAACACCTAAAAACCCAAGAAACCTTAATTTCACCCCAAGAGCCCTCAAATCCATCGTTAAACCTGCTCGATACCAATCCTATGGCCCCGATCAACCCCCATTTACATCTCAACAATTAGATTAGACATTGCCATCAAACCCAAAACATGCTAAAATACCTACCCATTTTGGATCCTCTCGTTGACTCAAAATTCCTTCATTTACCCTTTCATCAAACTAAGATTCCATTTTGGATCCTCTCATTCACCCAAATTCCTATGATCTTGCCCCCCTATACCAATCAGACATTACCACCAGATCCTTGATACCCTAAAATATATGCCACCTGTAAAATTTCAGCTCAAAATGCCCCTATTTAGCCATCCATCGCAACAAGATTCCCTTTCAAAGTTCCAGATTAATCGAATCAAGGCTCCTTCCCCCTTTTCCAGATCTACCTGATCCGGGCCCATCTTATTCGCCCACATACACAAAACCCCTCTCTATAGTCATACCAATTTTAACTCTCTAACTTCGGTTTAACCCTAGACCTGGTTTGACCTAAATGTTTCAAACTTACAAAAGTACTCCTCAAAACCCCTAAAATTATAGAAATGCCATTATGCCCTATTATAAATACAAAGCTAACTTTGCAATTTAACTAAATCTACTATTCAACTTCCCTATTCGAACGAAACTAGTGCGGCGGCGACATCCACTCTACCTTTGGTCTCTCCGTCTTTTCCTCTTCTTTTTTCATCCTCCTTCCTTCTCTTTCCCTCTTCTTCTTCCTCTTCCCTCCTGATTCCATCCTTCTCCATTCCTTACTACTGCTGCAACTTACGACAATAGTGATTCTCCATTCTTTCTCTTCACTCTTCCTGCTCTCTCTATCCTATCATTTCCATTATCCTTCTCTCTCTCTCTCTCACTCACCCCACTTCACTGATCTTCCTCCATTTCTATCACGCAGCCCTATCCGTTTGAGATTTCTCTCGCCACTGCAATTTGTTGCATCGGTAAGTTCAAACACAGCTAGCATTGGTCGAACCCCCCTATTTTCTCATCTATCCTTTTACTCTCATTGTTTCTCTGTTGTCCATCGTCCACACTGGTATATTTCAAACATTGTGGTGTCTCAAAACAGATTGCAAATCCCCTGTTTCAGTCCTCTTCACCAGATACAATCTAAAATAGTTCCATCCTAAACCTCATGCAAAGTCTGCATCTAGAGCACCAATTGCTATAGTAGTTCAAAGGGAGAGAGACAGATTAAGGGCAAGTGAGTAAAGATCAAAACTCATCTGAAATCTTCTCCTACAGCATCCATCGATTCCAAACCGATATTCTAATACCTGAGGGAGAGGGATGGAGCTGGTTCCTTCAAAGTAGCTCTCGTAATCCTTAGATCAATATGTTGTGATAATCTTCTTACGGCAACCGGTTGATAATGTTGTCGTTGGCTTAATTCCACTATCATTGTACATGTTTCGAGTTAAAAAATCAAATCCTCTTTAAGCAAGAAACCGATGAGATTCGCATCTTGTTCTCCCTTCAGTTTCTTTACATCTGCTGTCTACTTCTTTTTTAGCATCTATTTGGCATCATTTATGTTGCTCTGTAAAACGGTGACACATCATTGCCACTTCGGAAAAAATAGTGGTCCAGGAAATGCCTATTTGTTTGGAACAGTTTTTCATAGAAATTGGTGCTTCAAATCAAGTCTTAGAAATCAAGAAAGTGTGGTTTGGAGTAATGCCAAATTTGACGTTTCCAAAGAACTGCAGCTCATTGCGGCCAAAAAGGACATGAGGTGGCAGTGACAGGAACATAACGTGGCATTGGATAATAGGTACTAGTACTTAAAATGCTTCTTAGAGCATTGGTGCAAAACAGAAAACATTGTTACTCTAGGAAACATCTCTACCTAGCAACAACGTTTTCAAATAAAAAAAAGACAGTTTTCTCAGAAAACGATGCTTCCAACCCACACATCAGGTGTTATATCTGCAACATCAATGCCAAATATATACTTATTAGGCGTTTGGAAGCGTGGATGCTTTTTGGGATCAATTTTCAAGAAAAAACGCCCATGCTTCCAAGACCCGTTTTTCACAAAAAAAAATGTTTCTACCACGTAGGAAGTGGGCAACAGTATACTATTTGGCAAGGTGATTTTCATCACCGTTTTTCATGTATGTGCTGATAGGTAAGCACCACATAGGATACACATCAGTCAACTGTTGGGGGAAACGGTTCACTGATGCATGAAACGCCAAATTTAGCGTTTCATGCATCGGTGGGGTCCCGATTTTCAGGGCATGCCCGATTTTTTAATAATCAGTTGAACTAAACAATGAGATACATGGGCATTTCAACATGTGGACCCGACGTGGCACCATTTTTTTGAAAAACGGCCATGGTTCCAAACATTCCCTTAGTTGATATGATCGGTTGATTCCCTATTATACTAGATCGTTGATTCTCTTCTAGCTATTTGAATTTGATCATAGCTTGCTATATTCGTCCAAAGAGATGGTAAATAAATATTGCACAGTAAAAAATGGAAAACAGAAAAAAAAACAAAAAGAAGATTAAGGAGAAAATAAAAGAAATGTAATTCAGGGATGGGCATCTTTACCGTGTTAGAATGATGAGGAATGCAGGTTCCAGAGAGAAAAATACTTTAAAAATGTAATAGTAAGGGAAAAGAAAAATAAATAATAAATAATAAGTGATTACTTAAAAAAGGGGAAGAAAATAAATAAATAAATAAAATGAAAATCTGTAATAATGGGTTTAACCGATAGAAATGAGATTTTAGCTTAATAGGTAGGATATTTTTGCAGGTAGAATAGGCTAATAATAAAGATGAATAAGCATACAAGGTTCCATATGAAAATAACAAAAAACAAATAAATGATTAATAAAATTAAAAAAAAAGGAGAAACTAAAATAATAAAGACAGATGTAATATAAAAAAATATAATGAAAATAAAAAAGAACAAAAAAATAAATATAATAATAATAGAAAAAATAAAATAAAATTTAATGCAAAAGGTTTTTCATTTGTGGTGGCTTATTCTTTTGATTTGCTTTCTTTCTCTTTATTTTGCTTAAATATAGTTTACTTGTGCTTGTTTGGAACGTCATGTGGGCTCCACCTATTAGACCCAGGAGAGGGGTGCTTAACTCCTTCCCTCTTCCATTCAAATCTTTCCAAACTGGTTAGTTGATGCTTTGGACTTTGGAGTCGCTATTTGATAAAAACGATTTTTAATGCTATGCTCGAAGGTCCCATCACCTTCATTTCCATAATTGATGGGTGGTGACTCCAAATCAGTCCAAGTGAGCAATTTTCCTGATGCTAATGCTCACTGGCGACTCCACTAGGGAGTTCTTGGACCATAGGTGGGGCACACATGGGTACCCGTTTGGCTTGATTGCCATTTTTTGTATATATGCATGCTTTTGCATTATTTTCCTTTTGTTATAATAAGAAGTGCTCATTTTTCTAATGATTAGATAATTGCTTTATTTTTGTTCTTGCTTATTTGCTTATTTACACTTTGCACACATCATCTTGCATTAGATTTAGTGTCCTATTGTCTTATAGGAGAGAGTTGTACGTTTAAGCCTCAGGACCAACGTACCCTATACATGTGCTTTAAGAGGCCTCTATTGCCCCAAGATACATATGCTTTAAGATGATCATCAAATGCGTGCAAAGCATCCAACACTTCCTGCTCCGAGCCATCATTGGGATCCTTGCTCTTTAAGAACTTAACAAAAGAAGGGGATATTTTAGATCCCTACAAGACCAAAGGAAATTGATGCTAGAGTGAGTAAAAGTGGGGCACGGATATTTTGAAGGAGAGAGAGAGAGAGGGGGTCGAGGTTCGAATGAATGAAAAAAATAGAATGAAAAAGTGGGGCACGAATATTTTTGTGCTACAAAATAAATACTTTTTTTACCCTACACCCAAGTTTTATTCTGGAAACAATGAATCCTATGACAAGAATTTTTTTATCCAAACACCTTTATCTCATCCATTCTTGCTCATTCTTGCCCCAAATGGGCAACATTTAAAAGAATAAAGCCTAGAGCAGTGAATCAAACATGGCCTTACTGTCACAAACTAAAAGGATACACTGCCTACTTGGCAATGAGTCACCTTCTCAAACTAAATAAGACATTGAAAATGGGATAGAGCTTTAAAATTACCAATCCTTTAATATGATGTAAAGCATGGTGATGTTCACTACCAAATCATTAACATACTTCCAAACAAATACAAAAAAATAAAAAATAAAAAACAAATATTCAAATAAAGTAAGGCATCTCAACACTCTTCAAGTTCAATATCAACTTGATGGTTCTCTTCATTGTCAAGTAAAACTATTGTACTATCTACACATGGCCTATCCCAACTAATATCATCATCCATGCTTTGATCATAACATGATATGCTTTGTAAATTTGCTTCAATATCATCTTCTAAGCCATTTTCATGCATATCATATAATTCTCTTGTTTTTATCACAACAGCATTCCAATCAATATCGATTGGATCTTTTACATAAAATACTTGTTCTACTTGAGATGTTAAAACAAATGGTTCATCATGCAAATTCTTTCCCGTTTGACATAACCGCATAAAATTGACAAGTGTAAATCCAAATCCATCCTTCTTGATTCCTTTACTATAGTTTAGAACATCAGCCTAATCACATTGAAATAAAAAGACCTTGCAGTTTCCATGATAATCCAATTCAATGATATCTTAGCACACCATAGTAACTTATATCTCCTATAATGGGATTTTGATCATTGGCACTTGCAAAGTTTGATGTTTTTGCATTAGCAACAATTTCACTATGTTGAGTTTTCCTTTTACCATCATTTCCTAAGTGTGAAACTTAGTCTTATTCATCATAAACTCATCAAATCTTCTAGAAATATTGTTGGATTAATGACCAACCATCTAATATCATTTTGATACTTGTTCAGACCTTGTCTGTTGCATATCTATGACCTAATAAATCCATTAGAAGTTAGTTATGAAAAAAGTTGATTGATAAACTAAATGTACACATGGTACTACATTGTAATAATAATTTCTTACGTTGTTGTAAAACCATTTGTGAAGTTTCTCACTATGAATCCGTTCCATATCTCTTATTTGTCTATGATGAACACATTGCTTAAGAGTGCTCATGTACTCTCTACACGTGATTTAATCTATGTTAGATTTAAAAAATTACATTTTACTTAATTTAATAAAACAATTAGATCTTACTCTTGGATGGGGATGAATTCATCACAATTGAAGAGAACATATTGGTAAATGGTTCACACTTTCCAAATGCATGCCCTATGTGTCGAAAGATAGAAAATTGTTTTTTCATAGAAATATTATTGTGATTCCTGATTGGTCAGTTAAATCTCATCTCCACTAAACAAAATGTTAGACATTCTTCTACAAGATACCCTTCTACAATCAAGCCTTCAGGTTGATTTCTATTACGCACATATGACTTTAATGTAGATAAATACCTATATCAATATGAAATTGGATGAATATGGATTAGGCTTTAATTATTAGTATAGGCATTTAATCAAATCAAACTTTCTAATTACTATCACATACCTCTCAATAGGGTACATCTAACAATATTGTATGGGCCTACATATCATGGCTTCACCCACTAAATGGTTCGACAAATGCACCATAATGTCAAAAAAATGATAGTGCAAAGGCTATTTCCAAGTTGCAAAGAATTAATGCAATTTGAGATTCTAACATTTGAAAATTATGTATTTGGACAACATTGAAATATAATTCCCTAAAGAATGAGCTTAATTCAATCATAATTGAGGCTACATTCTTAGTTAATGTCCTTTGAATAGCCAAGGGAAGTAATTGTTGCATCAAAATACGACAATCATGGCTCTTTAATCCTGAGATTTTCCGCTCCTTTAAGTGCACACATCTTAAAATGTTAGATACGTAGTCATTTGAAACTTTTACTTGCTTCAAGACTTGGAAAAAAATTATTTTTCCTTCTTATCCATTTGTGAAGCATGTTGGAGGCAAATATATTTTATTTTGTCCAATTTGCATTGGATGCAAAGTTGGTCTTATATTCATTGCTTATAAATTTTGACAAGATTTTAGGTTATCTTTGCCTTTTCCTTCAATATTCAATAATGTTTCAACCACAATATTGTTATATACATTCTTTTCAATGTGCATAACATCAAGATTATGATGTAATAAAAGATCTTTCTAGTATAGCAACTCAAAGAAAATACTCTTTTTTTTTCCAATTAAATGAAAGATTTTCATCACATATATTCTTTCCAAATATAACATTAATGTCACCCACCTCTACTAATACATCAGAATCAGAGAGTGAAACTGGTGTATCCCTATATTCTTGTTTACCATCAAAAAATCTTTCATCATTTCTAAATTTATGATCATGATCCAAAAATCGTCAATGACCCATGTAACATATCTTTCAACTTTTTGATAAGTATATAGAACAAGTATCCTTATGGCAACATGGACAAGCTAAGTAACATTTAGTGCTCCAACCAAACCAATTAGCATATCCTAGAAAGTCATTAATTATCCATAATACAACTGTATAAAGTGGAAATTTCTCTTTTCTTGAAGCATCATAAGTTTCTACACCACCTCACAATATTTTTAGCTCATTTACTAAAGGTTGTAAGTACACATTAATGTTGTTACCCGGTGCATAAGGGCTAGGAATAAGTAATGACAACATAAAATAGGGTTGCTTCATACATCCATGGTGGTAAGTTGTATAGTATAATAACAACAGGCCATGTGCTATAGGAAAAATTCATTGTCTTGAATGAATTAATGCCATATATAGTTAATCCAAATCTAACATTACGATTATCCACAACAAATGTAATGTAAGAAGTTAAACATTTTTCAGGCAGGTGACTCATTAGGATGCCTCAACTTTCCATCTTTAAGGCATTCTTCATCATGCAACACATGAAAGAAGTTTTTCCATATATGAATAGCCTTTAAAGCCTTGATGTCAAGAGAAAATAACACAATATCTTCTTTGGAATCTTTCAATTTTTCTTAGATGATATATTGTTATCAAAATCCCACCTAGAAATACCACATGTAATACATGACTCATACTTGACAGTTTTTTCCCAATATGACATACAATCATTTGGGCACATATCAACTTTTTCATAATGGAGACTCAATTCCTTGATGATCTTTTTAGTTTTATAAAATGACTTTGACAATATTTTTCCCTCCAGAAATACTTTTTTAATAGCTCAAGCAACATAGTAAATGATTTGTTGGTCCATTCACCCAAACATTTTATGTGATATAGTCAAAACAGAAAAAGAAAGCATGGAAGATTTCTTACATCCTAGATATAATTCTTTACCAACATCTTCTACCAACTTAAAAAACTTTTGAGCATCATCATTAGTCTCTTGTCTAGGTGCAATGTCACATCATTTGAATCATCATCTGAGCTTAAATAACCAAATACATTATGTAACATACCATGCATATCATCATATGGACCTGGTTCACTATTTGTAGCAGTTGCCTTGTGGTTAGAAGTTGTAGCATCACCATGGTACACCCAATTTGTGCAAGTCTTATTAAACCCCTCACAAATAATATTGTCATACACTTCTGTTCAATTTCTCAACATAGAGTTGTTGCACTTAATACATGAATATAGAATTTTCCCTTCTTGATTTGCATTTGCAAATGCAAAATCAAGGAACTGTGAAGATCATTCCAAGTAAGTCAAGAGTGCCCTGGTCACATAAGTAAGAAGGAATTATACTGATAAAAGAAATAACTCTTATACAAGTTGAAACACAAATACAATGATACATCTACCCATTTGGCATTTAGAGTGAATCATATATGGCTACCTATAGCCCTTAATATGACTGCAAGAGCTTATTACTCCCCTGATGCAATTGCAAATGTATACATAACTTGCACAATAGGAAGAAGCGTCCTTGTGCAGTAGGAAAAGCTAGGTCTGGGAGTGGAAATTTTGGCATGTCATTAAGATTAGGAGTGGAAGTGTTAGTTGTCATGATGATATTATACAAGGATAAAATCATAACCCTATGAGTGTAGAACTACTATTTTGATACAATGACTGAGATTCTATATGAAAGCATCAAGATTTTAAGCTAAAAACATCACATATGTCTACACTTTTAACGGTCTAATAATGGGTTCATCTTCATTTATGTTCCTCAAGTGAAGGTTTCAGAGATAAAACTGAAAACATGCAAATGGATTTCATGTATTTATTCTGTTTCATGGCTTATGCAATATGGCTTCACAAGGAAATCAATGATCTTGTTGTTTGTTCTATTCTGATGCAACTTTTCCCCTATAAAGAGACTAGCTAAATTTGGGTCAGATCCCTGACATTCTTAGTGGTGATCTTAGGATACTTAGATTATGTTCCTACAACCTAAGAAAACCTCCTTGTGTCAATTTACCTCTATCATTAATTTGTATTAATTAAGTCAATAAAAGAGCTTTAATTTTTAAAAACAAATTTTGGCCCTTGTTCCAACACAAATCCCAAAAAGAAAAATTGTTGGGTTGTAGCTGTCTAATTAGCACATGACCCTGACAAAGTTGTAAACCTATGACCTTTGGGTTGTACCCAGATCTAAAGTGATCCAACTCTTTGTTTTCATTTTGGAAGATAACTCCTTGTAACCGCTTTTTTTTTTTTTTTTTGATGAGAGGTCCAACCTATTGGATAGCCTTTCAAACTTTGTTTATCCTCTCTTCTGTCATGGGCTAAATGATCCCTCTATAAACTTTTCCTTGTGAACAGAAACAAATTAGGAATAAAAGCCTAGGGTTGATATGGAATGAATAGGGGAAGTTTCATACATGTTAAGAGGTTAAGTGCACCATTCTATGCACTAGAACAGAACCATTAGGAGGGAAGAAGTTAATGATCCATGGAGTTGAAGGTAGCCATCCATCCAAAGTTGAGGATGTGTGAACAATAATAATATACTAAGATATACATGTAAAGTGCAAGTGTAAGATGAAGCAAACTCAATGCCACAACATAACTAAAAAGCAGATCCAGGGCTACCAAAACTATTAAGAAGCCGAAAGAAAAGGTACCAATAATTGGTTGAAATTTTAGAATATCATAAATTCAGTTTTTTTTTTTTATTTCTATCTCATTTTTTTAAATATAAACCTTGATCTTCAGTCCCAAATATAAATAACAAGGTGATACGGAAAGATATGAAAAGATACTCCAAAAGTGATAAAAAGGCCCTTCATTAGTTTTACAACAAAACCAAAGTACTCTTCCTATTAGACATGGCAAATTGAAACTTGAATCAGATCTAGGTTTATGAACCACATAATTGGAACTTTAGAAAACAAAACAAAGTACTCTTCCAGAGATATTGGGACAATTCAATGGGAAGAAAGAGAAAGGACACTCTCAATCCTTTTTTCATTACTTAAGAAAATGAGAAAATACAAAAAAATATCATTCTTCATTACTTAAGGAGAGAGGTGACAAAACAAAACAACTAAAACAAAGTAGCATCCACAAAGGATTAGATCTTTGATATAAATTGACTGTCCAAACCTCACTCAGTAATAATGAATACCTATAAAAGAGTGTCATATCATGTTGATCCTATCCAACTTTGCCTTTACTCTATTTGAACAGCTAGCATAGCTTCTCTCTTCACAAAACCTTGCTACTATAGAATTAGTTGATTTAGGACTCCACCTGAACAATAAATGCCTTTCATCTCCAGGAGGTCTAAGTAGGAAGTAAGCTGAGGATAATGATCCTAAAACTTTAGAGGAAACCATGACCCAGAGGCATAGTTATGATATCCAAATGAAATTGCCATATCATGGAATCTTTATAGAAATGCAACAACTCCACTGTTGATACTGGTTGCTAAATGGAAACTACACTTTGAGGCTTCACTTTGTTGAGATCATACATTTACTAATGGAAGAAATTATAGTAGTTTGGGAAGGTGAATGTTCAATGTTTATATTCAGGTAGTTTTTAATCAATTACATTTTAAGATGTGCATTCACTATCTTATATTCCAACATTTTAGTCAGTTCAATGTTTCAATGTCCCGGGATGGGGGGTGGGGGTGAAGTACAACATTTGATTGAATGAGAAGATAATGTGTGGATATGTTTGTGTGCATGTTGTTTGCCTTGTTAGTGATTGGAAGCCTTAACTTCAACACATTTACCCATTTTCCCAATTCTTGATTGCAGTGTGTGGTTTTAACTTAGGTATAATTTTGTTTGGCACTTTCAGATTTCTTTCTTTTTTTTTTTTTTTGAGATTAACATGACCATTATATATGTTGGTTTCTTTTGAATTTATTGTTCCAAACAAGTGACCTATTTTAGCTAAATGTATCCATATCACAATACCTATCCATTTCCAAGCTTTATTGATAATTATATGTATAGATACTTTGAACCTCAGTTGGACAAGCACCAAGCAAAGAAGTAAAATTGACAACCAAAGTAAATCCCTCAAAAGAAATAAGTAACTTGGTTCTTAGGACAATCCATGGATTTTGATTAACATGGATTCGACACCACAGTTGGAATTTCCAAATCTGTGAGTCTTCAGATTGCATCATTTGGACTTTTTTTGTCATAATAGTAGAATTTGCAAAACATGGATTTGGAAAATGCAGCCTAGAATCATAGAACCAAACAACTGAGCAAGTTGTGGTTTCATGTTACAATGAATTCTAGACATTGAGTTCTTAAAATACAATTGCCCCATTCCCAAATTGGGGTGGATTGGGGAAATTGGTTTTCACAGGATCCATTCCCAAATTGCATGGGGTTGCTCTATTTGGAAAGGTATTCTCAAAAGTATACATTTGATGTACCCAGGTGTGAGATCTAAGGTGGGTAGAGGGAAGACTGAAGTTTTGGAAAGATCCTTGGCGTTTGGATAGACCTTTAACTTAGGCATTCCCCCTTCTTTTTCAATGTGCAACAAACCAAGAAGTATCAATGGCAGAGTCTTATTTTCTCTCCAATAACACAGTGGTTTGGAATCCTCAATTCATAAGAAACCTATTTGATTGGGAAGTAAATGGGGTCTTGGAGCTGTTGGAATTGTTACAGGGTCAGATTATTGATACAAACGGGAAAGATGAATGGTTCTAGATCTGGAGTAGGTATGGTGATGGCAACTTCCCCTGTAAACAAGTTTGGAATCCTATTTCTCCCTCTAAATCCAACTTCCTTGTGTTGACAATGGTGCAGAACAAATGCTTCTTTGAAATCAATTTAGACAGGAGGGGTCTTCATCTCTCTTCTCTGTTGTGTGGTCTTTGTGGTCTTTTGCTTGAATCCACAGACCGCCTGTGTATCCATTGTCCTATCTCCTCTATAGTGTGGGATCACTTCCTCAAGGCTGTTGGACTTTACTGGGTTATGCCAAAATCAGTCAAAGACCTTATGTTTAGTTGGGAGATTACAGACTTGAAGAAAAAAGGAAAATTAATATGGAAGGCAATTGCTACGGCTGTTCTTTGGGTAATCTGGGCAGAGAGGAACAGAAGAGTCTTTTGTAAAAGGACTAAGAGCACTGATAAGGTAGCACAACAGGCGGTCAGCAAACTGATTTCTTGGGTGTCTTACTCCAGATTTTAAGAACCTGAATGCACCCGACTTGTTTAGATCAAAGTCCATATGGAGTTTGTAACTTTGGCCTAGTGCTCTATCTAGTCCTCATGTGGCAAGCTTCTCTGTTGTAACTTGTATTATCGGATTCAATAATATTTTACTTTACCTTTCAAAAAAAAAAATACAATTACCCTATTACTCGAAAAAAAATTGGCTTCTCATCAAACATAGAATCCTCATTTATTCATACTAAGGCTGCATTTGGCATTCCTTATTTTTAAGGACTTATTTCCTTTTCCCTATGAACACCGAGTTTTTAATTGCAAAAAGGAGATAACTCCTTAAAATAAGGATTGCCAAATGCAGCCTTAGTGTCTTCACATTCAAATTTTATGAATTGTTTATATAGAAAAGAAGAAATTATAGATGTAACTATAGTTAAAAAGCATGCATATAATATGCTTTTTTCTATTATAAACAAACTGTATTGAAACAAATATATTTTCAAAATACAGAAAATTATATGAACATAAAAATTATAGTATGCATATAGCAGGAATTTTTGAAAACTATGGAGAAAAAATATAAATGTTGGAGTTTTAGTATATCATTTACAACATAAACAAATTATACTCACACAAATTCATATATTTAATGAAATATATCAAATAAAAAGCATATCAAAATTTTTGTTTCATATTTTTTTAAAGAAAGAGTATTAAACACTTATAATGACTTTAACTAATCTTTTTACTATATATGGCTTTGTTTTGGCTCTACTTTTATCTTAATATAGGTATTTGGTAACCATGGTCACAACCAGGGACCAATCCAAAGGGGAGTAAAGGGTGACTCCCCAAAACTTTTGAGTTTACTATTTGGGGTTGTTTAGAAGAATCCTGTCCCACCGTTGTGCTATATCAAGAGCATATGGACAAACTGATATCAATTCATATTCAAGGTTCAAAGTATTGATTCTCTCGATATGCAAATCAAACAACTGAAACTCTATTCTTTTTTTCATTTTCGTTCTGGCATTTTATAGGGGCTAATGTCACACCACAAATTATCATTCAAAACATTTAAACCCAGTCAATTCTCAATATATAACACATGGATGCCCCTTAAAAACTATATGTTGTTATATGTATCAAATGATATGCAATGATACATTTAAACCTTCATATATGTAGCCTTCATATGATTCTATTATGTTCCAAGCTCTTATTCTTCTTCTTTTTCTTTATTGACATCAATTACATAATTGAGATAAGGAGTTTTTTCTACCATCTCAATATTGAGATGCATGGTAGATAAGAATTGTAATCATATTATATAATTGTCAACCTGTCACATGAATATGAAGAATTGAATACTTCTACATGCAAGGTAACTTAATTACTAATAGAAAATATATTATTCTCCATTTTTTACTAGAGGAAAGATCTTTTCTCTTTTCTGGGTATTAGAAATCAAAAACTTCAAAGGTCCAAATGGTGGACGGTTGATTAGCAAAAACAAGGGAAGAAATAACAAACTGAGATTTAGAGTCTCTAGAATCTTTCTTCCGATCAGAGATTAATCCAAAAGCCGAAGAAAATGAAAACATTAACCCAGCAATCATTGGAACAAAAAAAAAAAGAAAAATAATGGAAAAATAATTAATAATAACATGATTCAATGTTTAAACAGTTGGGATTTTAGAATCCAAATCTATAC
The DNA here is from genome assembly GCF_000365185.1 of Nelumbo nucifera. The sequence continues at coordinate 1,287,854 of NW_010729184.1, forward strand.
AATTATCAAAGAAAACAATGATAGGCTTGGGTTGATGTCGAGAACCAGCTCCATTGTCTCTCCTACTCTCCCTCAAGTCACAATAGTGGCTAAATACAAGATTAATACAATAAACACACAAAGAAAAAAAAAAAAAAAAGATTAAAGAAGACTATCCACTAGGGGCAATAACAGGCTTACCTGATTATGATAGACCTTAAAATCGATCAATGGAATAGGGAAATCGAGGTCGTGCCATCTCCAATCGTCCTCTCTAACAACCATGATGGTGAAGTCAAGGATACTGTGTCGTCTCCAATCATCCTCTCTAACAGCTTGATCAGGGGATCGACGACATCTGAGGGGAGTGGGGAATTTTAGCTGTTGCAGCTCCAGGCCATAGAGATGATGAATAGCATCCCAGTAACGGGGAAAGAGAAGGAAAAGGGAAGGGGAAGAGAGAGGAAGAAAAGAGAGGAAACTAGTGTCACGGGGCTAGTCGTTGGGACCCCGTGCGACACTCGAATGCGATGAGTAAGTCTAAGCAACAAGCAACAACACAAGAAAAGGCAACAAAGATGGCACACGAATTAGATAAAAGGAAAATTGTATTGTATTAATGGATGGCAAGCATAATCACACAGTTAAGTGTCAAGATGATCTCATGCTTAACCTTTACATGCTCATGACTCACTCGACTACCTATCTCCCTTCAAAGAGTACGTTAAGCTTTTGGGGGAGTGACAATAAGAAACATCAAAATGATGAAAAATCATACCATTTAATTATAATAATGCCATTGGCGGTCCCCCCTTACAAAATACATGCAAAGCTCACCCATGACACACATGTTGACACCATGAAGGCACGCGGTTGGCACTCTGATGGCTCATGGTAGGTGCTTGATGGCACGACGAAGGAGTCACCTCTAATCGGCTTCGGCTGGTCCCTTAGAGTCACTGTTGCGGAAGGAAGGTTCTTCTGCTGCTCCCCGAACCGGCTGTCGTCCAAGGCCGAGGTGTATATTTTGGTGGCATGGCTGGGGTGGCTCATTCTGTTGGGGTTTCCTATGGCTAAGTCCTTTCCTGGCAGCCTCAAGGTATGTTAGTGACTGGTTCAGTTTGGCTAAGGGGTAGGTTTGGGCCAGGTAAGGATCAAAATGGTGTTTTGGATTATTAAGGTGTGGGTTCCCATGCATTTTTCCCCAAGGGTAACTCACAGGGCTACTACGGGAATTAGCCTGAGGGATGATGTGAATGTAGTCCCTAGATGGCTTGGGTGGTACTCGCTCTCCATGGTGGTTGTGGTAGTAGATGTGGGCAAGGTTTGACACGGCCTTGGGTCTTCTATTGGGCCCATCAATTGCGGGCGCTAGCGGCTTCTGCTGTGAAGTCGACTTCTACTGATGTGGTTGGTGTTGAAGCTGATGCTGATGCTGATGTTGGTGCTGACTTGGGCGCTGGCATTGGCATTGGTGCTGGAAATGGAACTGTCTTGGGGGTGACTTCTTCCTGGTGACGACTTCCCAACCAGTTCCAGTGTCGATGTGAGGTACTTGATAGGGGTTCTTCCTTGT